>JBAMBM010000514.1:747500-919787 GCA_037043425.1 Hirtodrosophila duncani
GTTTTCTCCCATTTTTGAGTGCTTCGCTGACCATTGCCGCCGTTTCTAGCTCCGTTATCATACCCACTTGGTTGTTTCTATTATAGATAACGCGAGTTCCCTGGAATACTGCGACTCTCATTTCCAATTTCGTTTGCAGTAGCTTCCTGATTCCCTCGCTTGTTGCCCAATCTTTTCTCTGTGCCAGACGTTTGAGCTCCTTCCTATTCGCTATCTTCTCATTTTTGAGCTGCTCCAGCTCGGCTTTTAAATTCTGATTTTCTGCTTGAACAGCTCGATCCTTAAAGCAATGATTTCTTGTTGTATTCCAACACCGCGTCTGTTGCGCCTAAAGCTCTATTCTTTAAGCCGTCCCTCAGTACTTAATTTTTGCCATTATCTTAGAGTGGGTGCGAACCCAGATACAATTTGGGTGTTACCTAGTGTAATTACTCAAAAAATTTCATAACCGACATTAAAAACAGCTTTACTCTACTTGAAAGCTAATAAAAATATTTATCTATCATTCTTACACAGTTTTAAGTTTAAATCATTAGTTTTGCACCTTACTAATTTTGAATTAAGAAACTTGTGATTTTTGTGTTGAATTTTTAAAGATTTTTCGGCTTTATGAATTGGAATTGGTTTTCTTTCCTCAGCTCTTTATTTGTGTAACCTTATTACTTGTACGTCGTGTCAGATATTAAGCATTAAAATCGATGAAGAAATAGCAAAAAAGATTATTTAATGCTACATACTTTTTCGGTATTTTTCGTTATTGATAACACGCAAATGATATACAATTGCATACAAAGGCCCTGCATTTTATGACTCAATTCGAAAATGCTACATTGGGCGAATCTGCTAAAATTGTAGTATCCTAGCCGTCTCTCCATCGATTGTAATGATGACACCTTAATGCAGCTATGTAAAAATGCACGCACGTTGAAGGCTATACACATTTGTTTTTCTAGTTTTCCTTGAACTTTAAAGTCGAAAAATCAAAATTATATTGCTGCAAAAATAATAACTTAAATATAACAACCTGCATGTTTGATAAATAAGTATATCAAAAGCTTTTAAAGCTGTTGTATACTCGAATGGTCAAACTACTTGACAAACGCTTAAAAGTACTAGATTTTTTTAAATTTTTTAGCCATAGAACCATTTTGTTAAGATATTTTCATTATATGAAGCCCCATGCCTATCAAAACAAGTATGTCTCATCAAATATACATTTTGGCTGTAAATAGTGTAATTGTAGAAAGAATAGCAAAAAAAAAACATTTTGTATAAATACTCTCACACAAGAAAACGAAATCAAAAAGTTTTACTTACATACGACTACAGCGTTCTTACTTATTTTATATATATTTGTTCTAATCTTTAACCTTATAGTTTGACAGATGCTGATCAAAAATAAGTGGACATTTAATTATGCCCTGCCCTGTTACGCACATCTACGCAAATTCAATATACAACAGGCCACCCACAACATTAAAAAACAAGTAAGAACGCTATAGACGATAATCCGACTATAAGATACTCGTACTCAACATTTGTTGAATATTCAACACACCCAAAAGTATGTAACACTTTTTTGATTGTTTTGTTTTTGAGGGTAGGGCAGGTTCACATAAAATATTTTGTTATAATTTTATCTACAATTATTATCCGCCTGTAATGCTCTTCGGTAGATTATGTGCTTATACATATATATATAAATATATAATATAAATGTATAAAAAATTTTGGGAGATTTAAGTTTGTTATCGATGTGCGGGCTGGAGGGCATAAAAATTGTAAGACAAACTTGATCTGCGTGTACACTAGGGCAGTCAACATACCAAGTTTCGTGACTAGCTCTTATAGTCTCCAAGATGTAGGGACGAACAGACAGATAGGGCTAGAGCGACTAGACTGGTGATACTTATCAACAATATCTATACTTTATGGTTTCGGAAACGCTTTGGAAACCTTTTGCCTGTTACATACATCTAGAGTACGAGAATAAAAACTGAGCCCGGCAAAAGCCAGTGTATGTACATCTCAATAATCAAGTAGGAACGATATTGTCGAAATTCCAACTATATGATACTTGTGCTCTCAAAAATATCTTATTGATTGTATACCCTGTAGGGTACAAGGCAGAAAGAGCGTTTCCGATCCTATCAAGTATATATTCTTAATCAGCATGGCAAGCCGATCCGGTCTAGCCATGTCCGTCTGTCCGTCTGGATGTATGAAAATCTAGATCTTCGAAACTATAAGAGATGGACACTTGAAATTTAGTTTGCGAATTACAAACCGAGTTTCAACTAAATATGACAAAAATAGTGGGAGATATTCGTTTTGATCGATTTTAAAATGAATTTGTTTTGGTTTTTTACTGAATATTATATTTGATGACTCGGGCTCTTATAGTCTGCGAGGAGTATATTTTTATACATCCGGACGGGCAGACGGAAATTTGCATTTACAACATACTCCTTTACTCTACTAGATTACGACTATACAAATTTGTACTCCACAACATTTAGTGTACAACAAACCGAATTTGGTTTGATTTGGATGCAAAACAAAATCCTCATGCTACTAATTGCTTGTTCTGGAACAATCGGCTATATGCGAGCTCTACGATATAGTTGTCCGATCCAAATGAATCTTGAACTTAACCAGCGTGCATGCTGGTAAAACTTTCAGCTCTTTAGTTTTGAAGACTTCTGAGATCATAGGGTTGAAACAGACTGACTGGCATACGGACACGGTCTTTAAATAGTTGGAAACGCTCCCTTGTGGGTATTGCACACTATCTGACAAAATTAATATAACATCACAATTCTTTTGTGAATGTTATACAAATTTTGCTTACTTGATAATATACAAGCAGGTGATTGCACCTATCTTTAGATAAGTCCTACCAATAAGGGGATAGTGTTCGAAAACCCAGCTTAGAAGAATATAGGCTCTTCAAAATACGACACTCCGTCAAATTTGTGGCGGTATGTGGTATGTGAGCAACAGCACTCTTCATAAGGGCCTGGGTGTCAGACATGTGAGAGATGAACTAAACTCATCAGCTACCAAACATTTTTACAGGCTTGAAGAGCACATTAATCCATTTGCTATGGCTCTTCTCTACCCCTTGTGGAGAAGAATGCTAAAGAGGCGGCACCCGAGGGATAATATTGATGTCCAAATTTAAGTGACCTTCATCAATCTTTTCTTGAATACTCATTTTCACCCATAAAAGGGAATCAAAACACATATTCACTGTTTGCTACACCAACAGATAATGTAATATAAATAAAAAATGCCGTCCCAAAAAAATCGTACTTTTCATAGTTTTGTTTGACAAATATGAAATAAATGCTTATTATGAGTATTATATATTGGGATTTTCGACTTAACGTTCACTCCTTATTTTTGAAGGGCTTCCTTACAAATTTTATTTTTGCGATTTTGCGGACAATTATTATCCAATCTTAATGAAACTGGCAGATCATTTAGAAAAGTGCTTATACTCATACGTAAGCAACCCAAATTTCAACTTAATATCAGAAGTGTGAGAGATATAGGCTTTTATCGATTTGCGGAAATGGGAGGGTAATTAGGCAACCTAGAGCCTGGAATGAATATTAGATGTTTCGTGATGATTGACGGATTCTGTTGTTGTTTCTTGTTTTTGATTTTATATTGACTTCGAAAATCAAGCTATATATTTTTTGTTTAACCTATTTTTCGTTAAGTTGCTTCTATGCTCTTTAGATACGGTTCTCTTCAGATGTGTGTATAGATCACGAGTCATTGAAGGATTATATTTTATAATTATTACTATTGCCAAATTATTCCATAGACTGAATGTTGTTTTTAACAACACAAAGCTGACCACATGAGTTTCACATATTTAACGGATGAGCTTAAATTTCGCCTTTACATTTCCAAATTTTATTTTCAGAGCGAGACAATAGTAAATACGAAACTTTTATTAATTATAACTATTTATTACATTCATTTATAAATTTGGTATTCTCACTGCACTCGATTCGAATCCCTTCCCCACTCCAGCTTCGTTACATAATTAAGCCAAAATTTTGGTAATTCACAAACACTTGATATATACATTGATATATACACACATAAATAATTCGACTGCCCGAAGAGTCTTCTTTTTTTGTATCTACTGTATTGACAAATTTTTGTTTATAAGAAAAGTTGCACTTATTTTGGCAAGTTAAAAGACTTTGATATTAAAAAACGCGAGGCGATGACAATAATACTTATGTTAAAGTGAACTTCCAACACCGACAAGTTGCGAGGCGCTGTCAGTCAACCTTAGAATCCTTTATTTATACTTAAATTATATTATGATTAGCACTAACCATTTAACTAAATTTAACTTTTTACAGTGATTTGAATATCGTTAGGCGATTCTTTATAGCAGTGGTAATTATAGCGGGATATTATCGTTCCTGTACACAAGAAAGGGGTGCGATACGGATATGTGCCAAATAAAAGGAAACCGATGGCGAAACCTCCTGCTGCTTCAATCGAAAGTGGCAGAATAAATTTGCTCATAAGGCAAACGAAGCAAATATTGTTAGCAAGCGGCTGATGCAGATGCACAGATTACCTACACTTGGTTTAGATATGTATGCACACGAGTATAGGCATAACAAAACTGAGTATTACACCATCCGGGAGTACTCGACTCTAAGACACTACAAAACAAAAGTAACTGTAATAGTTGTAAAATTACTTGCCTTGCATATAGAAGCATGTTCTTCCGATTCCATAAAATATATTTATTTTTGATTAGCATGAGGAACTGGATCGACAGTTGTTGTCCGTTAATCTCCTTTTATACAGCAGTTGTCCGCACAAAATTTAGTCACGTTTAGGCTTGCGTTTGTGTGCGTCGAAAACGACACGAAGCTTACGTTTTGTTCTAAAAACCAAGATCCGAATGCGCATTGCCGACGCCATTTCGTAGAAACCCTTACATAGGTTTCTTAATGTGGCTATCTTACTGTGTATGTATCTATCGGTCCAATATTACCACTTAATATAAACCACTTATTTATTTACATTTATTTTATTTTATTTGAAGAAATAGATACTTAGTGATTGAGGTTAATCACATATTTAAGCTCGAAGAATTGAGTTACTGTAGCATACGACTGTCATGATAAGTTCCTTTTTCGTCTAAAGCAGGAATTGACACACACATACTATTAAAAAAACTTAAACACATATGTGTGTTTACGTTTACGTGTGCTGGCTGCGCTGATGGAGTTTATCTGATTCCTATCCAGCGGGATAGACTTTTTGAAATTTGCCCATCTGTGGTCTAAAGGGTATGTTAGCTTCGACTTAAACGCCGATGCTTCAAATGTGAAAGCCATTGTAAAGATAATGCATATGAGTATTCTCTTTAGACATAAGTACACACAAATTTCTCCTATGTGTACTCAGACAAAAAATCAAATGTCACAAAATTAAGAGGAGGTGTTTCTATATTTTTGTTGTCATGCAGTACAAATATATAAATTTGTCGGAACCATTGCGAGTGGATGCTGATCTGACGCTTTTATTTATATTATTTCCACGTTATGTCGTATAAATATCTTGAAAGCATTATTCGTGTACAAATACATAAATTCTCGAACTTACACTTATACGTGTGTGCAGATATATTTATGTTTATTTGTGCGTCGTTCTTTCTCAAATGTGCAAATATGTTGAGGGATTTTTCTAACTAAATATGGATTTAGATAAACATATCGACCCCTAACTGCGAATATAAAGTAATCGCCAAAAAGCAAATTTTATAGAAGAGAGTTGCTTTTAATTTTTTTTTTTTTTTAATCTTGATGAAACTTGATAGATTGAAAACATCATAAAAGTAATATATAAGCTTTAATGATGATTTTTTGGGATTTTCACATTTTGGGGCTTGCGTTATTTTTGACGTCTTTCTTGCAGGCATACCAGTGGTTGTTTGTAAATTTTTTATTAATATTATTAATTTTTAATACTTTTACTTTATACTATTTAACATTAAGTTACAGCGTTCAGTTGTAATATACGCTAAATTGTCATATGTGCGTAATAACCGTTACTGATGAGGAGAATTGGCTTCTCCGAAACCCAGCGTCTAACCAGAAAAAATACTAACGTCTAAAGAATTAATACATTCTGTTACTACTTGTCGATTGCTGTTAAATAGTGAGAAGTGGCTCAAGTTTGCTAGTCCGTTGGGCTTTAAGATACAAATTGGGCTTTAACCGATTTAGCTATATCGGAGTTTCCTCACACTCACTTGACCTCGAGCCAGCTAAAATAACAAAAAATTAAAAAATAGAAAGGTCGCTAAGACCAAAACAAAAAATTAGTGAGGCATGTTATATTGTTTCGAAACATGTTAACTTCATATATATAAAATATAAATTCCTATATAAATATAAATTCCTTGAACATTGAGTAAATTTATTATTAATGTGCGTTTTTCCAGGTCTGGTCTCAAAATAGCTATATTTCAGTTTTCTTTTTGATTGTCAGAAAATAATATCCAATATACAAAAGTTGAATATTTTAGCGACAGACATACATTGTTGGCTTGCAATTGCAGTGATCAGTAGTAGCTCACACTTCGAGTTAATGATTTTAATGTACTATGAGTGGCGTAAAATGCATCATTATAAGACCGGGCAATATATATTAAATATTAATGGCTTTAATATGCGTGAATAATTTAATGAAATCAGATTTATGTCAGATTTATATCAGTTTTCATAAATTTTCAACTTGTAATGCATATTTTCTCGCATAAAATAAAGCAAAATTTGCAGATCGAAGCTAACACAAATTATTTTGCTTTCATTTCAAATCTTTAAACGATTCAACAAAATTGTGATATATAGTATATGATAAGTGATAAGGAAACGTTTCGACTAAATAAAAAACTGTTTTTCATTCAAGTCAAACTAAATTCGGTTTTTGTTTGTGTATTTTGGGTCAATTCGGTTTACCCATTTGAAGATGCCTCACGTCCGCTGTCCTTATCTGATGAAGATCTGACAACTATCATATAAATGATTGTTCCGGAATGAACACTTTGGAGCATGGCTTCTCTGTGTTTCATCCAAATCAAACCAAATTCGGATTGTATTCATTTGAGCCGGCCAAACGTCCACTAACTAGATTTGGTCAAGATCGGACAACTTTATCATTCAGCTCCCATATAGCAATTGTCCCGGTTTTACTCATGTGAGGATGCCTTACGTCGGCTGGCCTTATATGATCAAGATCGGAACTATATCATATAGCTACGATACAACCGATTGTTCCGAAATGAACACTTAGTGGCATAACTTTTCTGTTTTTCTTTCAAATCAAACCAAATTCGGTTTGTATGCATTTGAGGAGGCCCACGTCCGCTGACTAGATTTGATCAAGATCAGTTATACATTTATATGAATGGTATAAAAGCTTCAGTAAACCGAAACTAGCCTTCCTTTCTTGTTTTATATATTTTTGTATAACTGAATGCATTTTTCATATTCAAGCTAAACATGAATTTGTTAAATGAATACTGTTTTTTAGAAATATTATTTAATTTAAAAAACATCTACAAACTTTTTCCTGAGCTTGAACCATCGATCCACTCACTGTTAGTTCAGTGTCATACCCATATGATTAACGCAGCTATAGGCTGTGCACAAATGAGCTGCATTCAAAAAATAATATATATACAGCGAAAATTCCGAAACATATATCCGAAACAATCCTGTTCCGTTCTGGATTTAACGATTCAACAATGTAAAACAATCAAAATTAAATTAGAGCTACATTAAAAGATACTTAAATTAACGGTTTTGCATTAATAGCTAGAACAAACCAAAGAACTTTTATCACGTAAAACATAAAATTTCAGGGTAGGTTCGCATAAGAGAGAAACCTACATACATACAAATAACAACCCGGCACTCACATTAAGCATACCTTGAAATTTATTTTCCATATTTTTACATATTTATATACCCATACTCGAAGGGTTTTCGTGCAGATGTATGTAACATGTAAGTTTATATGGACACATATCTTTCGGAGACTATAAGAGGTAGAGTAATAAAATTTGTTCAAACTTTCCTAGTATTCACACAGATAACATTGGGTTCAATAAAGTTCCGGCAAAATTTTGAACAAGAGCATACGTTTTATATATAGTTTGTTTTTATAGTATGGCATTTGGTTTGATCAAATAAATATTGAGAAGCTACTGCACACTAATTATTACATGTATAATTAAGTTGCGCTACATTTTATGTATTTGTTGATTTGCACTAACCATAGTTGTATTGCCCATGTTTAGTTTTTAAATTGAATGAAATTAACAAGAGATTTCTCAAAAAAAGCGGAAAATTCGCTGGTTGAACTAAATGCCAGAACTGAACTAACTGGACCAAGCCGAATATGATGATGGAGGCAAGCGAACGGAACATCCATATTGCTGACTCATACTAAAGCACCCACATATTTATATATGCACACACAAATGTATAACCGAATTGATTTCAAGAGCTGAATATACCGTGGAAATGCCTCGGGGCGTTGACGATAGTTTTTTTACTTCGGAAAACCACTATAAATCGACATTTAAAAAGCATGCATACATGTTTGACATACAAGTTGATATATATATATATTTTAAAGTACTCAGAGTTCAATTATCACAGCCGTGTGGACGTACGGAATCCAGTTGTGGGGTCCCTATGGCACTGTAATATAGATATCGTCCAGCAGTTAATGCGACTCAGGATTTATACGAATAACGCTAGTAACAGTCAAATTACATATTTCACTGACCAACATTTTCTAATAGATATGAGACCCCAGATGACAAAAATATATATTCAATTTTTTCAACATCTTTTATTTTGTAAAGTTTTTGTTAAAACGTGATCTTGCAATTTAAGATCATTACTCGAGAATCTCATAACTGGATTTAAAACATAACGCTTCCGAAAAGGTAATTACACTCGTACTCTAGTAGAGTCAAATGAGTGTATTGTGTTCGTGCAAATGTATGTAACGAGCAAAAGGAAGCGTTTCCGACCCCAAAAAGTGTATGTATGGTTGATCAGGAGCAACAGCCCAGTTGATCTAACGCTCGTCCGTATGAACACCTAGACCTCAGAGACTATAAAGCGTAAAGAGGCTACATTTGGGGCGCCGAAAATCGCAAGTCTATATCTCTTACAATTTTCAAGCTATCAGTGTGTAATTAAAACCACTTACCAATGTGACCATCAGCATTAAAATTTTACTTCAATTTTATAATTTACGCCAGCCAGCTCCAATATGAATGTTTCTGTCTCCATCCCACTAACACATGTGCTTGCTGATGGTGCTGCTTGAATGGCTAAACTGAACCTGCTTGTAACTTAAGAGGATATAATGGAGGATATATATGGGAAGGGGATATAAGCAGCCGCTGCTAGAGCGTTTTTTGCATTGTTAGGACATGAGCAAGTGAAATTGTATTAATAGAATTTAAAGCTCTGTTTAAAACTGTTCTTATTATTCTATATTTTCATGATAAAGACGTTCTGCCAAAACAAAATATGTATATATGCACATTTTCCTCTTACGTGTTGTTGTATTGGTGTTGTCCCTTTCATTGTCCACGGTTCGCTTTTGAGTCAGTCAACGGACAAAAGGAAAAGGAAAATCCCAGAATTGTAGGCACTCATTTGTTGATTGATTGATTTTTTTACCTGTTCAAACAAAGATCATAGGAGCGGATTAGGCCTGCACACAAAATCGTAAAAAAACATTTTGTATGAGAGCATCCCAAAACAAAAAAAAAGCATATTTTTTAGTGTGTTGAATATTAAATAAATGCTGAGTATCTTATAGTCGGAATATCAACTATAACACAGACCTCAGAAGCTTCTTATATCTGCACGCTGGTTAAGTTCAAGTTTTATCTAGATCGGGCCACTACATCATAGCTCATCATAGCTCTCCTATAACCGATTGTTTCGGAATGAATATTTAGTAGCATAACCTTTCTGTTTTTCATCCAAATCAAAATCCTCTTTAATGACTTTCACTATCAGATCGGCAGCTGGCAAAGAACCGAGCATATATATGCACAATGTGACTTTAGTGGTCCGAGATGCTTCCTTCTATGCGTTACAAATACGTGGCAAAGTTATAATATCCTCTGCAAACATGTAATATGTAGGGTGGCGGCGGCTGAAAATACAAGGAAAGTAAAATGAGCAAAGGAAAACTAACTATTGACACTGGCGCATCTGTCTAACAGACATGAAATCGCACACTGGCAATTGGGTCAAGTCATACCAGGCACCCAAACAAAGAAGGTGATAAAGAATATAGATTCTTGATTAGCATTACAGGATGGATAGTCGATATAGCTATATCCGTCCGTCCATCCCTCTGTCTGTCCGTTTAAAACCCGAGATCTCAGAAGTCTTAAGAGCTACAGAACTGAAATTTTTAACAGATGCAGTATCTGCTTGCTAGTTGAGTTTAAGATTCGGATTGGATGGGATTTAATTTCGACAACCATATAATTTAAGTGCCACAAACCCAATTGTTTCAGAAGAGAAAAATGAAAACAAAATAAACAAGTTCTTTCTGATGTATTGTCGTTATTGTTGTGCATTTTGCGCATTCCTATTTAAGTTTTGCATGTGTTTAGGTCTTAGTTTTTAATTATTTTTCCTCAGCCTGAGCTCACTTCAATTAACAGACCACGTTGTCATTTGGTTTTTGCTAGCCAAATTGTAACTGACGATGAAGACTTCGGCAGTCTTCGAAATAGATATGTCATACTCTGCCTGACTTTTTCACTTTCGAGTGCTGTTGTTATACATTGTTGTTGTCGAAAACCAAGTGAGTGGCTTGCTTTTTACCTACGTTGTCTGTTAGACTTCTTATGCAAATGAGCTCAGCCCGAGGAACAATAATCGAAAAAAGGTCACTCCATTACAGTACCTTACTCTCTTTGAAGTTACGTTATGTAAATGATGCCAAGTTAATGGAATAGCATTAACCGTCAATTAATTTAAAGACCAAAAAAGTATCTTATTGTCGGAATTCAGGATATAGCGTTCTTATTTGTTATACCATGTACCTATAGTACGAGAAAGGAGCGTTTCCGACTCCACATATACCTGATCACAACGACAAGTCGAGTCGATCTAGCTATGTCCGTTTGTCTGTCCGGATGTATGAAAATCTAGATCTTGAAAACTACAAGCGATAAAAACTTCAAATTAAAATTTTTATTTGCCTTAAACATGTACCCAGATCAAGTTTATTTTATGGTTTCTTATTTCTGTTGACAAAGTTTTATTCAGATCGGCAACTACATCATATAGCACCCATAGAACATTTTTCGAAATGAACACAAAATGCTTGTTATGCCATTTACAAAATGGTGTATTAAATTAGTCAGGAAGTTTGCAACGCATAGAAGGAAGCGTTTCGGACTATATTTAGTTTATAAATTATTGATCAGCATGGCAACGGGAATCAATGTCCATGTCCGTCGTGTCAACACAAAGATCTCAAAAGTCTTGAAAGCTACAAGGTTTAAATTTTTACCAGATGCGTTCTATGTCTGCAGATCGGACAAGTACATCATACAGCTCTCATATCACCGATTATTCCAGAAAGAACACTTAGTAGCATATCTTTTCTGTTTTTCATCCAACTCAATTATATGAGAACTCCCCACACACTCTAGCCTAATCCGATCAAGATCGGACAACAATATCGTACAGCTCCCATATAACCGAATGTTCCGGACTGAACACTTAGGAGCATAACTTTTCTGTCTTTCATCCCAATTTAATACAAATTCTTATATTCCTCGTATCCACTCCATCCAGATCTAAATCGGTTATATATTTACAATATAAATGATATGTGAGCTTCGGCTTGTCTTTCTTGTTTTTCCGCCAAATAGAGCCCAAATTAGTTTGTATCCATTTTAGGAGGCCCCACATTCACAAACAAAACTTAATTCAGAGCAAATAACTATATCATATAGGCCCCATATATCCGTTACTTTCTGAATAAACATTAAATGTTTGTTTTTCATCCGAATCAGCTCGGACAATTATATCATTTAGCCCTCATAGAACAAGGAATATTGTGAATAGCATTAAATAATATTAATAGGAGTTCGTGACTGGTTTTTTTGGGAGTTCGTGCTGCGTGTGTGTCGTTTCAGCTTAAGCCAGGAATGTATAATTGTAAAACTCAATTACTTATATTACAATAAATGACAATAATTTTAAGCAAAATATACCTGTGCATATATTTGGATTTTTATTAGCAGCATAAGCAACAGCGTTATTTAAATTACATAGTAACGCTAAAAAAAACGTCAGCAAAATCGGCAAGTAAGAATGCTATAGTCAAAATTCCGCCCACGTATAAGATGCTCGTATGTACTTCAATAAATAGGCAAGCTTTTTATTACATTTACGTCCGTTTATCAAATTTGATCAGGAGCGGTCAGCTACATGATACATAAACTGAATGTTTCTAAAAATTTTTCTAAAAATTTCTAAAAAATAAGATACTCGTGTCTACTTATTTTATATTTGACATACTCGAAAAAAAACACTCTTTGATTTTTCTTTTCACGTTTTTGACTACAATTATTATCCGATCTTATCGGTAGATTATGGGCTAATACATATACAAACCGAGGTTCAATTAAATGCTTTTAAATTTGTGGGAGATATAAGGTTTTTATCGATTTGCCAGGGCAGCAGGTGGCGTGGCAAAATTTTGAAAGAAAACACACTTCACTTCACACGCTTCACATGAGTAGTCTACATACTAAATTTGGACCCTAGCTCTTATATTCTTAGAAATATAGTTGTTTTTGTGGATAACGTTTTCATCTAGGTGTTCATACGGACGGACAGACGGACATGGCTAGATCGACTCCGCTGTTAATGCTGATTAAGAATATGTACATATTATGGTGTCGGAGATGCTTCCTTCTGCCTGTTTCATACATTTGCATGAGTACAATATACTCGTTTACTCTACTGGAGTACGATTATAAAAACCAAAATTCTACTATCCACATCTATTTACAGTATTACTTAAGGCTTCCCGCTGTATCCATATCACCCTTATCTTTACACGTTAGGTTAAGTTCAGAACTGAACGATTCCATCGGTATTAAATAATTAAAAAAAAAAAAAAAATTACAGTCAAAACTTAATCTACTGGATATTTTCCTTCTGACACTTTTCTCTAAGATTCACTAACAGATTCCCTAAATCACAGAGCTTCATTTGATTTTTTGTGTCATTAAAAAAATCAGAAATCTGCTTTCGTTTTTCCCTCAGTGTACAAGTCGTCGCCACTGCGTAGCATATTGCGTGCATTTTGTTGTTGCTATATTATGTATTTTATTTTATGAGCTCTTCGGCCACCTGCAGTTTTTTTTTGCGTCACAGCCATGAATATGACTCTTCAATACACTTTCAACCATTTATTAACAAGCTTTGCAAATGCTTTAAGCTGCCATAACCTCTTAGTGGAACGTTATTTTCAACATTATTTATGTTAAGACTGTCGCAACTTTCATTTCTGAAATATTGTGTTGAGTGTGCTGTTCGAGTGGCGGGGAGTGTATGCATATGTATACTACTCGTATGTACTATTTTTAGTTTTAAGTGACGTCTTTTTTTAGCAACATTCGTATTGAAATCCGCTACATTATTGCAGTATAGCACGTCAGACAAAAGGGATTCCTATCACACCGAATGAATACAGTACAGATATTTTTAGTTTTTTTTATGTTCACAATCCATAAATCTGTAAGCATAAATCCTAGACCAATATAGTATGTGTGTATTAGATAGGAATTTCTCTGAGCAAAAAAGTGGAAGAATACTCTGAAAAGGTTGTTCTAAAACTATTTGCAAAGTATGTCGCTGTAGCTTACTCGCGACCTTTGCATTCTTAGCTTCTCTTTATGTTCATGTTGGGGCTTCGCTATGATCAACAAGGAATGTACAGCAAGCGGAAAAGGCGGAATTAAATTGCACTTTCATATATGCATATGATAATTGGGCTTACCCATTGTGCGAGAACAATTTGTCATAAATACATATTCGAACATCTATTTGTGTATAGATATGAGCGCAAGCAGGTATGTAAATATATTAGGTACATGTATGTACACAAGCATGGTACTTGATTTTCAATGCCGAACGCACATAAAGAGCTGCTTTGTATTTGTATAGTCGTTTGTGGGCGATCCAATTGTTTGGGGGATGGTGTTCTTGAATGAGGTTTGCTCGTTCAAATGTCAAAAAACTCACATTTAAAAGAAACGTTCTGTAATTGCTTGCACAATGCACAATAGTACGTATTTCTTTTAAATGCATATGTTTTACAATCGATTTAAAAGTTAAATACAGTGGGATTCTCAGGTATATATTTTAAATATCGCTAATTGTGGTAGCTATTTATAATACTCAGTTTCTGAGGCCTATTCGCTGCGCATGAATAAAGTTCTTGAAAGTATATGAAAGCAGCGCGGCATGCAGTTTGAAAACACAAATGTGCATAAAGATAAATAAAAAATTTAAAACAAGTAAGAACGCTACAGTCGATATTCCGACTATAAGACGCTAAACACATGGAAAACTTAACTTAACACAAGCACAACAATAACGACAATATATCAGAAAGAACTTGTTTATTATGTTTTCATTTTTCTCTTCTGAAACAATTGGGTTTGTGGAACTTAAATTATATGGTTGTTGAAATTAAGTCCCATCCAATCCGAATCTTAAACTCAACTAACAAGCAGATACTGCATCTGTTAATTTCAGTTCTGGAGCTCTTAAGACTTCTGAGATCTCGGGGGTTAAACGGACAGACAGAGGGACGGACGGACGGATATAGCTATATCGACTATCCATCCTGTAATGCTAATCAAGAATCTATATTCTTTATCACCTTCTTTGTTTGGGTGCCTGGTATGACTTGACCCAATTGCCAGTGTGCGATTTCATGTCTGTTAGACAGATGCGCCAGTGTCAATAGTTAGTTTTCCTTTGCTCATTTTACTTTCCTTGTATTTTCAGCCGCCGCCACCCTACATATTACATGTTTGCAGAGGATATTATAACTTTGCCACGTATTTGTAACGCATAGAAGGAAGCATCTCGGACCACTAAAGTCACATTGTGCATATATATATGCTCGCTTCTATGCCAGCTGCCGATCTGATAGTGAAAGTCATTAAAAAGAATACGAACGGATTTTGGTTTGATTTTGATGAAAAACAGAAAGGTTATGCTACTAAATTCATTCCGAAACAATCGGTTATAGGAGAGCTATGATGAGCTATGATGTAGTGGCCCGATCTAGATAAAACTTAAACTTAACCAGCGTGCAGATATAAGAAGCGTTTCAGCGTTCTAGCTTTTAAGACTTCTGAGGTCTTTGTTATAGTTGATATTCCGACTATAGGATACTCGTACTCAGCATTTATTTAATATTCAACACACTCAAAAATATGCATTTTTGTTTGTTTTGGGGTGCTCTCATACAAAATGTTTTTTTTTTACGATTTTCTGTACAGGCCTGTTCCGCTGATATGGTCTTTGTTTGCACAGGTATCAATATCAAGTGACCGCGACCTGCTATATCAATGAACAAATGAGTGCCTAAATTTTGGGATTTTCCTTTGCATTTGTCCGTTGACTCGGTCAAAAGCAAAAACTGGACAAGGAAAGGGACAGCACCAATACAACACGTGTGAGGAAACTGGTAGAACGTATTGATCATAAAATATATAATAATGGGAGGGAGACAGAAACATTCTTATTCAATCTGGCTGAAGTAAATTATAAAACCTAAGTAAAATGTTAATGCTAATTCTGACGTTGTTTCTTAACCGATTTTGACGAAATTTGGTTACTTCATAGACAATAGTCAGATTTTAAGTGGTTTTAATTACACACTGAAATCTGCAAAATTGTAGGAGATATAGTTTTTTTGCGATTTGCGGGGGAGGGAGAGGGCGTGGCAAAATTTATAAAAAAAAACTTGATCTGACGCCCCACAAGCATATTCTACATACCAAATTTGGCCTGTGTAGGCTTTATAGTCTCCGATGTGTAGGCGTTCATACGGATGGACAGACGGGCAGGGCTAGATCAACTCGGCTGTTGATGCTGATCAGGAAACGTCGGAAACGCTTCCTGTTACATACATTTGTTACATACATTTGTACGAATAAAATATATTCGTTTACTCTACTAGAGTTCGAGTATAGTAAAAAAGAAAGGAAGGCTAGCCCCGGCTTTACGAAGCATATATACCAGTCACATTGTAAATATAACGTCATATAAAAGTTTCAGCGTTTTTATATCATTGACATGAAGTCATGATGTTTGCAATGTATAAAGTATATATATTTTTGACCACAACCCCAAGATATCAGATGCCTTAAAAGCTACAAAGCTGAAATTTAAACTAGATGCTTATTGTGTATGCATGTTAAGTTCGAGATTCATACAGATCGGACAACTACATCATATAGTTCTCATATAACCCATTGTTCCGGAATGAACACAGTATAATAACTTTTCTGTTTTTCATCCTACTCAAAACACATGTGGCTTGCATCCCATATCCTCTGTAGTCCCACATCCGCTGACCAGATCTGTTTGTATCAATTTGAGGAGGCCCCACTTCCGCTGACGAGATCTGGGAAAGATCGGATACCTTTACCATAAGCCTTCCATATAACCGACTGTTCCGGAATGAGCACTTAGTAGCATAACTTTTCTGTTTTTTTTTTTTTTATCAAAATCAAACAAAATTTGTGTTGTATAATTTGTATCCACTGTAGACAAACGTCCGCCGAAACGATTTGATCTAGATTGGTAATAGTTTTTCAATGTGAATGCTATATAAGCTTCGACTTGCCGAATTTCAATTTCAATCAAGGACATATTGGCCATTATTATTCTATTCACCAAATCGTAAATTAATTTTGTCGGAAAGCTTGCAACGCATAGAAGGAAGCGTTTCCGACTGTATGAAGTATATATATTCTTGATCAGCATGATAGCCTGATCTGATCAAGATCGGACAACTGTCATATAGGTAACATGCAGCCGATTTTTCCGGAAATCAAACCAAAGGCAGTTTGTATCCATTTGAGGAGGCTCTACGTCAGCCGACCAGATTCGATCGAGGTTAGTTATACATTTACAATATGAATGGTATATAAGATTCGCCAAAGCGAAGCTAGCCCTCCCTCATAGTGTTTTTCTTTTAGTTTGTCTACAATTATTATCCCATTTTCACAAATTTTGGCAAATCAGGAGATGTGCATGTATAATTGTGGGACATATGTTTTTATCGATTTGCAAAGGCGTCGCAAAATTTTAAAATTTACTTGCTCTAGTGTGCATACAATGTAACGAAGAGCACGTTGCAGCTGCTGGGGAGCCAGTGATGGCGTTTTGAATTGAGCTATCCGTCTTGCTTTGATGCGGAATCGCAACATGGTTGCCACGTCCCGCAAACATTTTTGATGTGAGTTTATATTCTGAAGATCATCACTAGCATCAATAATAGCCTTTAAGGCTGACTTGCGTTTTTCCATGTTCACGATCTCATATCAACCTCGTGCCTTGTGCCCATAGGCCAAGTGTTGGAAGCTTGAGTCAGATATGCTGGCCCAGATACAACTACATTGCAGACGAAAGTAGAGAGTGTTGCTGAATGTTGCCTTATGTCGAACAATCTGAGAACCGCTTCACAGATAGACCGTGTTGTCATTTTGAAGATGTGCTTAATTTGGCATATAGTAATGAAAAAAATTAGATCCAGCTAATTCCAATTTCGGGAGTGACAGCTTTCGTGTAGGTGCCACCCTAGACATTGAAGTTATTAGCTGTACCCTAACTTTGCCATCACCCCCTACATATGAGCATATACAGCATCAATATACACGAATAGATACATCGCAGAATCCATGTAGCTGAAGACTCTGATGATCTCGTTGTAGACAATAGCGATATATTGCCATTTATTCTAATGACGTTAGTATTGATATAATGTGGTTCCATGCTTGATTAAGGTGCTGTGGGACAGTTTCATCTTAATCCAATTTCAGTAACCATAGCTCTTGCATAATAATTTTCGCAACTATAACTTCGAAACTGAAATCCTTTATGATTAACAAAATCTGGACAATTTGAATGGCATTTATCCAAATCCATTTTTCCTTTGCTGAAAATCTCGATGATTTCTGCCTTGAATGGCCTTTATGCCTTTTACAGTATCATATCCACATAAGAAATCGTCTACATAGAATGACGAATTCACAGCTTCTGCTTCGAGCTTGCATCTTGCAAGTGAGGATCTGAAGATCAAGCAATCTAAGCGCCTATCCAGAATCTTCAATCTGTTTTTAGCCGTTTCGTATGAGCGACCAAGATAATTTTCGTCATCATTGAAGCCGAATTGTGACTCTGCCATCTGCTTGACGGCGAACGGTGTTGACAAAGATCCATTCACATTGTTGTTGTACCGGAGTATGTTTGGACCCACGATACCAAGCCACGGGGCTTGTTACGCGCAAAGCCCAGGCTAGAAGCCCCACCCCACGCCCAACCGACCGAGCCGCGCAGCCGCATAACGAGCAACACGACTCGCAAAGACGGAAGAAAAGCGGACTCGTTCGCTCACTTTCAATCAAAGTAAAAAACAACACACTATATATATTTACATTATCTACCAACTAGATGCGTTAGATATTTTATTTGAGTTAAGGGAGTTATTAATAGAGATAAAGTTTAAGAGATTATTGTAGTTAGAACACAGGACATGAAAAGGTTCATGCAGAGCAATTTAAATTTCAGTGCTGAAGATAGAAACATAATTTCTAGTAGTTCTACGAGGTACACAAATGCTAATTTGGCTCATTAAAGTCGGAGAATCAATTTCACCATTAATAAGCTTATGTATAAAGATAATGTTAAGCATAATTTTATTCAGGAGATGGAAGGTTTATTAGCAGAAGCCTACTTGAATATGAATGGAGGGGGCTATTGAGGTCCCAATTCAAACTACGTAGAGCAAACCGTAAAAATTTTTTTTAAACAGACTCAATGCAGTCCTGGTGATTCCTGTATGGTGGTCACCAAACATACGATGCGTACCAGAGAAGTATACTGTAATTTGGTTATAAGGGGTCATCAAATTCCTTCGACCATCGTTTGATAAGACCCAGAACACCCACAGCTTTATTGACGGTAATTGTGTAAGTAAATGTGTAAGTCGAAAATCAATTTAGGGTCTGAGTCGGTCCGATCAATGGGCATATCGTTAAGAAGGTACGATGTCTGAAGCGGTATGCTACGACAAAACTACATAACTTTGCATTTAAACATTTGAGATTTGACACCACGATTGACACCACAACTGGAAAAAATCAAGGCCATCTTGCAGCCTGAAGTGGGAATAAGAGTCGTTGAAGGACAAACAAAGTTTAACGTCGTCGGCGTACATGAGTACACGAGAGTGGGATAGAACGTGAGGCATTTTGATTCAATTAAAGGAAAAAAACAACTATAAGCATAAACAATTTACATTATCTACTATCTAGATGCGTTCATATAGATGTTTTATTTGAATAAAGGAAGTTGTTAATAGAGATAAAGTTAAAGAGATTATTGTAGTTAGAACACAGGACAAGAAAAGGTTCATGCAAGAGATAGTTTAAATTACAGTGCTGAAGATAGATAGGAACATAATTTCTAGTAGTTCTACGAGGAACACAAAACCGGATTTGGCTAATTAAAGACTGTGAGTCAATATCACCATTAATCAGCTTATGTATAAAAACAACATTAAGCATAATTCTAAGATTTTCGAGAGATGGAAGGCTCATTAGCAGGAGCCTACTTGAATATGAAGGGAGGGGGTTATTGGGGTCCCAATCCAACACACTGAGCAAAAAGTAAAAACTGTTTTTTAACAAACTCAATGCGGTCCTGGTGATTACTGTGTTGTGCACACAAAACACGAGATGAGTATGCCAAAATAGGTTGGACCAGAGAAGTATACAGTAGTTTAGTTATACAAGGATCATCAAATTCCTTCGACCATTGCTTTATAAAACCCAGAACACCGACAAAATTAATGATGGTAATTGAAATATGTAAGTCGAATTTTAATTTACGACCTAAAAGAATACCCAAGTCATCAACTGAGTCGATCCGATCAAGGGGCTTATCGTTAAGAAGGTATGATGCCTAAAGCGGTGTACTACGACAAAACGACATAACTTTGCAGTTAGAACAATTGAGATTAGTATATAGAATCAAGGTGAGCTTGCAGGCTAAAGTGGGAGGAAGAGCCGTTAAAGGACAAACAAAGTTTAACGTCGTCGGCGTACATAAGTACACGAGAGTGGGATAGAAAATTAGGCAGTTCGTTGATAAATAAGGTGAAGAGAACGGGGGTGGCTACCTTGCGGTACCCCTGATGTAACACTAAGGGGCTTAGAGTAAGAGTTATTTAAAGGAACTTTCTGAGTTCTGAGATTAAGGTATTCGGAAATATACTTAAAAAGATGGGATGGGAAACCAAGAAGATCCAACTTATGAATAAGTAAACAATGTGACGTCAGTTTGCATTTTAGTAAATTCCATTTAGTACATTCTAGTAAATTAGTGGTGGTAGACCTACGCTTCATAAACCCATTCTGATCAGATAAAATTATAGAGCCCTAAGAGTGTTGTAACTGTGAAGTCAATATTTTTTCAAAAAGCTTAGGAATAGCAGAGTTTTGATATGCCTCTGCCGTCTTGGGCATCAGTCTTAGTCGCCTTTTTATGGAGAGCAATAATAAAGGACTCCTTCCAGAGAGAATGGAAAGACGACGAATTCAAAAAGCATCCAAATCGGCTACTAATCGCATCAGCACAGAATCTGAGAGTCGTGTACTAATGCACGCCAACGACGTTAAACTCTGCTTGCCCTTTAATGACTCTTCCTCCCACTTTAGGCTGCAAGACGACCTTGATTCTCTCCAATCGCGGTGTCAGGTCAACTTACTAAATGCAAAGATAAGTCGTTTTGTCGTAGCACACGGCTTCAGATATCGTAACTTCTTAGCGATACGCCCCTTGATCGGATGGACATTGTTGATGACTTGGGTGTTCAATTGCCGTCAATTAAGCGATGGTTGAAGGGGTTCGATGATCCTTATACAACCAAATTACTGTAAACTTGCCCACCAGACAGGAATCACCAGGACCGCATTGAGTCTGTTCATAAGACATTTGTACTGTTTGCTCTCCCTAGTTTGAATAGGGACCTCTGCTTGTTCTGAACTCTAGCCAAGAATTCAGTTTGGGTCGAGATGAGCTACTACATTGAATCCACTCTGGCGATTGATTATGTTTTTTGCTCCAACTTCATAATTGCTTTGGTTAAGATCGCTTATTCGAATACAACGAAATTGGGTTTTACTATGCATCCGAACTATACAGAGGCCACAGTCACAGAATTGTTTTGAGAGAGCAAAAGCTTTATATAAAAAGAAGAGTGAGAAAAAGAAGAGTAAAAAGAAGAAGAGATAAACAGCAACTATAAGTACAATGGCGTTAATAAGCGTTTGTGAAGATACAAAAAATATATATATATATTCAATTATATTGATAAGTATAACCAAAATTACTCTTATTTAAAATGTTTTTTCACGATTTTGTCTACAATTACTTTCCGATCTTACTGAAATTTGGCAGGTTAATAGATTATGTGCTTATGCATATACAAACTAAATGCGTTAAAATTTATGCGAGATTTGTGGGGGCTGTAGGGGCGGTGTAAAATGTTAAATCTTAAAACAAACTTGATTTGACGCCCCACAAGGGGAGTCGACATACTAAATTTGGTAACTCTAGTTCTTATAGTCTCGGATATATAGATATTCATACGGACGGACAGACGGACATGGCTAGATCGACTCTGCTGGATGCATTCCGACTATATAAAGTATAAATATTCTTTATCGGCACAACAAGGGGAGTCGATATAGACATGTCCATCCGTTATATGTTCTTCCAGCCGTCAGTCCGTCTGTTTCAACCCTAAGATCTCAGAAGTCTTAAAGGCTACAGAGCTGAAATTTTTACCAGATGGTTCTTTTGTCTGGTTAAGTTCGAGATTCATCCAGATGGGTCATATAGCTCCCATGTAACCGATTTTTCTTGAAAAAACACATAGTAGCTTAACTTTTCCTTTTTTCGTCCAAGTCAAACTAAATTCTTCTTGTATTCATTTGAGTCTATGTCCGATAACCAGATTTGATCTAGATCGGACAACTATGTAAGGCTTTCAGTTTTTCATCCAAATTCGGATTGTATCAATTTGAGGCAGCCACACGCCCGCTGACTTAATGATCAAAATCGGACAACTATATCATATAGATACCATATAACCGACTGTTCCGGAATGAACACTTAGGAACACAATTTGTCTGTTTTTCAACCGAATCAACCAAATTCGTGTTGTATTGATTTGAGGAGGCCCACGTCCACTGGCCTGATATGATATGATCAAGATCGTACAACTATATCATATAGCTACCATAAAATAATTGTTCGTTAATGAACACTTAGTAGCATAACTTTAATGTTTTTCATACAATTGAGATCACAATCATTTTAGAATGCCTGACATCTGTTGACTAAATTGAATTCAGGTGGAACAACTTATCCCCAATAAAACCTATTTTTCGGTTAAATACAAACTGTTTGTTTATCATCCAAATCGAAAAATATTTGTTTTTTTTTTTTTTTTTGGACGTCCCATGTCTGTTAGCCAAATGCTATTCAGATCGGATAGCTGTATCGTGTATCCCCCAAGTAACCGATTTTTAAGAATGATCACAAACAGTTTGTTGGTTTGTATCCATTTTTAGCTCCCATGTAACCGACCGATTCGGAATGAGCTTTTAGTACAGCAAAGCTGGCTTTTTATCCAAATTAAACCAACTTTGGTAAATTTCACATATAGAAGCCTCTAAGTCAGCTGAATAAAGTTGATCCGGAGCAGACCACTTTATCATATAGCTCCCATATATCTGACCGATTCCGAATTGAGCCAAATGTGTAACGCGGCAGTCTTAGAAACCTCCATGTATGCTGACCGAATTTCAAACGAATATGCCAGGGTATGTAAGCCTCGGTTTCCCGAAGTAAGCCTTCTTTTCTTGTTATCTTGTTATTAAAAGCACTAGAAGCTTTCAGGCTCTTTCTGGAGGCATAAGTACGGAGATTTGGTTACATCGTAATTAATTTTTTTTATATTCGTACACTACTAGAGGAAACGAGTCCATTCTTTTCTTGCAAATGTATGTAACAATCAAAAGGAAGTGTTTGCGGTCCTATAAAGTATATATATTCTTGATCAGGACCAACAGTCGAGCCAATCTATGAAAACCCAGATCTCGGAGACTATGAAGGCTAGATTCACCAAATTTGGTATGTAGACTCCCCTAGTGTTTCGTTAGATCAAATGCAGCGCCCGAAAAGGGTTATTCTCCTACAATTTTTAACACATGTATTTGAAACTCGGCTTATAAATGTAATAACACATAATCAGCCAAATTTCGTTACGATCGGATAATAATTGTAGTCAAACGTAACAAAAAAGGTTGTATGAGAGCACCCCACCCCCTTTTCTTAATTAAAAAAAAAAATGCGGTTTATTTTGTATCTTACTGTTACCCAAACGGGCAACTTATATGCCACGATGCGGCTGGTCCTCTGCGTGAGTTCTGCGCAAACGTCTGTGTCCCCCTGAGTGATGTCTCCCGCGTCTTCTCACCAGAGGTAGATCTGGTGCGGTACATTGAGCGCTTCCTTCACGATTTGTACCCCGCGAAGTGAGGCGACGGGGTAGCGCCCAGGACCCATCGGATTTCCAGATAGGGACACCCCCTTCAGCATCCTGTCCAACGGATATACTCTTGGCTGGGTGATTGGGGCTGCCGCTGCCTTTCCAAAGAACGCCGGGAAGGGTCAGAATCGGCAAGAGCGGAGGGGGCACTTAGTCGGATGACAGATCTTGAGAGATCCGGATGACAAGGAAATCGCTACGGATGTCCCTGTACAGGAAGAAGAAGGACGGAAGACTTGTCCTGTTGAACGGGTAATAGGTAGGGTTGCCACTTGTTGGCAATCGAAGCGAGGAGCATACATCGTCTGCAGTCTCCTCGGAAGCTGTCCCAAAGCCTATTATTTTCATTGAAGTCAGCTCCCACCAAGAACCGCTGGGGCAGTTGGGCTAGCTGCTCCATTGAAGATTTTGCGGAATGTAGACTGCCGTGATCAGCAGCTATCTTAGTTGCGCTTCAATTTTTATCAATGCTACCTGGGTGCGAGGTGTGGAGACAGGGTATAGGTGTTAATGCACCAGGTCTCTCCTGATGCGCACCGCAGATCCTTCTAGAGGATAAACGCTAGTGTGATCCGCTCGGTAGCAACAACCAGCATTACATCTATGTTATATCTACCGAGAAACACCTTCACCTTCCACGAGCGTTCCAGAATCTGCGGCGCAGTATTGACGTCATTGGATATGTTTGGCGGATTATCCAGAAAGATTGGCAGCCTGTGTATCCTGTGTAACGACGGCGTCGTTGTTGTCTAGCATCTGAAGTGACTTCAGCGCGCGCATTAGTCTTGTGCTGCTGTTGCTCACTAAACCTGACCTGCTGTGGAACTTAGATATTGCGATCTCAGCATCCTGGACTCCTGTTTCAGACAGTAGTTCTTTGTGTAGTCGAATCCCTGGCACCTAAGCACTGTCTGAAGCACTCTCTGATGTATCGAACATTACGTCTTGGGTGGCTTGCATGTTGACCTTAGTGTTGCACATGCTTACAATTACGTGTCCAAGTTTTTCAAACTCACTTAGAATCAGCCTCCTTGGAGTGGAGACAGCAAGGATGTGTACTACAACCTATCCTCAAATAGGCAAAAAGATGTGTAGGTAATATTTACGCAAAACAGCTGTAAAGTGATTCTTCTGTGTGTAGCAGAGTTCAAAGCATAGATATGCAGAAGGCCTTTTGGATATTTTTAATTCATAGGAGTCAGACTCTGATTGAGTCTCACTGATTTGCGTGTTTATTTACATAATGGATAGATGGCCCAGACTCTGAAAATTCAATTGGAACACTTGTAGGAATTGCTACAGAGACAGCACTAGCTATGCGGTATGCCTCGACATTGTAGTAGTCGTTGTAGTTGTTGTGAACTTACTGGGTACACAACAGATATGGGCTTCCCAGGTTAAATTCGCCTGGCGATCCAATTCTTTCAGATGACGCTATCGCGGCCATCCATAGTCTCTTCATACTTGGAGTCCCACTTGAACTCACACCTTCAGTTGCCATGTGGGATATTGCAGAAGACGAAGCACTGCAACTTTTTAATACATGGCTTTTTTTTATTTTGATCTGTTGATGACCGCCTCGCTCGCTCAGAATCAAATGTTGACTTATCATTATTAGTGTATCTATTTCTTTCGATCATTTTTATACCGATATTTATTGTGGTTTTCAATAGTTATTTCTATATCGGTAGAGAAACAAATAACTTACCGTTTTAAGCTTTGTTTTACTTGATTTTCGTTGGAATGTATACAAATTAACACACACGAAAGTGCACACTGTTTTAATCCCTGACGCCACAGATACATAGCGCTAACCGCGAAACGGCTCCTTATATAGGTTTTGTCGGCTACAACGCACTTGAATAGTAGCGACCAGTAGCGACGGCCGCAAGGACTTAGGTACACCTAACACAGAAGTATGCTGGGAGTATGTTTTTCATTTGCGGACTTCTCCATAAATTGAAGATGTTTTCAAAATTGTTCTTGTTTATCCGACGGAGCATTACTTAAACACACTTCTACTCACTTAGACTGCGTGACAAATGTGAGCACCCCACCCAAACAAAACAAAAATAAGTAAGAACACAATAGTCGAGCTTGCTCGGCAGTTAAGTACCCTGTAAGTGCTCTTGATCAACTTCGGATACAAACTAAATTGGATACAAACTGAATTTGGTTCGATTTGGATGAAATCTTTTATTCATCCCGAAAAAATAATAAAAACACTAAATTGGCGATAGTTTGTATGACGGCCACCCTAAAAAGTGGGCGTGGCAAAAAAAAGTAAACTTGATCTGGGTACATATTTATGGAAAATTAAAATGCAAGGTTTTATTTCTTGTAGTTTTCAAGATCTAGGTTTTCATATATCCAGACAGACAGATGACCATGGCTAGATCGATTTGTCCGATTTGTGAGGGCGGAAGGGGCGCTACAAAATTATAAGACAATTATAAGTACATATCCAATTTGGTGACTCCAGCTCTTATAGTGCCCGAGATCAATGTGGTAATACAGAAGGACATAACTAGATCGACTCAGCTGTTGATGCTGATCAAATATATATATACTTTATGTGGTCAGAAACGCTTGCTTTTGCCTGTTGCATACTTTCGCACGAATACTATACTACTCTACTCGACTACGAGTACAAAAAGATTAGCGTACTTCTGTGTGTGCCGAATTAAAAAAATGTTGAATACGAGTATCTTATGGTCGAAATATCGACTATAGCGTTCTTACTTGTTTATTTTACCTCAGTGTGTCTTTTAGGTTTTTGACTATATCTTTCTTTCACTGATCACCACTAATCATTGAATTTGGAAGAAATTGAGCACTCCTTTTTCTGGTGCTGTAGCAAAGATGAATTTGAGAGCCGTCTGAGTGATCTAGGCTCCGACATTGAACTCTTTTAAAAAAAAAAAAACCAATCATGTTTGGGCACTCAACTGATTTACAATTTATTTCATTAATTATATATAATTTAATACAACATCGTTTTAAGACTAAAAGAAGCTTCTAAATCGCATAAACTTCAAGAAACACTCTCTGTCAGGAAATTAAAAAAATCATATTTGTGGCTGGCTCGGATTTTGGCCCTAAATTCACAAAGTTTAATTTTAATGGTCAACTACAAATTTGGAAAATATAGTAGCGCTAACAGGAACTAAAAAAATGTTTCGCTCTCAGAATGACAAAGGTGGCATGCGCTAAGTCCGATAAAAGCCTGATTGGAGAGCATAAACATAATGTTTCGATCTATTGTCTTTATTGAAATAATTCATTCATCAATTGTAGTCTTTTTCAAGTGTAGTATATTACTTTTAAGAAACAAAAAGACTTCCATAAAGAAATTCATCATATGCATTGATGTATAAGGCGCAAAAATGTTGATTTCCAATTGAGTAAAATCGAAGAGAGGTTGAGAAAACCTAGTCCTATCATTCACAAAAAATGTGCATGTAGATTAAATTTGTCATGGAATATGTAACGCACATACCGACCATAAAAATCACATAAATTAAAATATAACACCGATTTATTAAGTGTCAGAATGAGAATTTATTCTTTATTATCGCGCCGAAGCGGCTTACGCAAGTGTTCAAGAAAAACGAAAAGCTAATAACAAATTAATTCTTAATCTAACGCCCTGCTGCTAGTATTTACAAGACAGCGCCGCCGCTACGCCCATGATAACCGCTTGGCTCATGGGCCGCATCGTATTATCGTTTCTATATCAAATATGACTGCTGCCGTGGGAAGGCTCACTCAGCGGTCTGGTCAAGCACGGGGGCTGGTGTCGTTGGCCCCACATGCCCAGTGGAGAGTCGTTGCTTAATTATTCCCCCTTTCAAGTGTGGCCGACCTCGGTCATGCCCAAACCGTCAGCCATAGCCTTGATCTTCAGAGTCTCGCCTCTTGTTTAGACATTGCATGAGGAAGATAAAACTGACGAAGATTGCACAGGTCCCCATTGTCGAGCCGATGCGCATTATAGGTATGGTGTTCGTTGATGTTCTTTCTCCGATCTAATTTATGAACTGCAAATTCTCTTCATTCAACTGGTGTAGGGATGGTAAGTGGATGGATGTTATCACGGTTCTGGAACTTGCTGCCATTGATGATTGCGGATTCGGCGAAAGTGACAAGATGGGTGCCCATCGTTGCAATTTCGGAGCCGTTGTCGACTCCGACTCTGGTAGTTTATGGTGATAATACCGTCGTCTACTGTGTGATGGGGTTGAAGTGGCTAGGTTGGGCTTTGCAGTGAGCTAGTGATCAATCATGCAGGTCTTGGGACACAATAACTACTCTGCGCCAAATTGCAGAATGTTATCGTAGCGGTTCCGGAACAGTGGGCGACCGTCATGACTCTGCCCTCACATTCTGCCACGATATTGACGCTGAGATCCAAGATGATTGCTACATTTTTACAGAAAAACTTAACTTTAGGAAACTTAATAATAGCATAAATCATGTCAGATGATTGCAGGATCTTAATGCTAGAGACCTCCGTTATATTGCTGCCGTGGTCACTGTTAGTGGTTCGCTCAAAATTGATTGTAAGTCTGCGTGGTCAAAAATGACTGTGTTGATGTCGTTGACAGCATCCTGTTTCTCGCGAGAAGAGTCTCAAATAGATGTGCTGTGTCAATGTGTTCTTTCTAGGTACTTTGTAGAATCTTGCTTACCGTTTCAGTCAAGCGATTTATCTGCATCCGTGTTTGGCTGTTAATCACGATCTGCCTATTATTTGACTAACTAATAGTGCTTCAGTCACCCTTATCTGCTCGAAGTCATTCGCGTCTGGTATTCCCCCGACCACCTTTATCGCAGTTGCCAAGAAGTCTAAGCTCTATTCTGCGATGAACTGTTAAACTGGACTTGACGTGCGGTGTGCTTCAAATAACCATATTCTGTCCATATTAGCACATCACTATCAATGACAGCGAACATAGCGTCACCCAGAACCCGAATTAGACAAGAGATATGAAAGAAATTAAACCTGATGTCCCGTTCAGCAGGTTTTCGGGGGCAGACCAGGGAAGGCTTCATCTAAGGTTGTCCTTGTGGACCACGTCGCTCAAAGGGGCGTCAATTGTTTCCCAACCTTTTATTGTTTTTTCAGAAGGATCCTACCTCCAATAATAATTTGCCCATTTGGATTGTTTCTATCCAACTGCGCCTGCTGCGCTTTTTGAATCAATATCTTTTATCTTCTGCTTGAAGCTGATCCGTCTTCGTTTCACAACTCTTCGTCTTCCCTCTGATTTATTTATTTTTACAAATATCTTCTTTTCTGCCTAATAAGTTTGTGCGTTATATCGGTGTTTAAGCCGCTGCCTGAGGAGCTCTTGTGGCTTCAGTAACAAATTAGGTTTTTGTTTTCAGCATACAGAAACTCTCTGCGCTAGTATTCGCAGTTCGGCTGTGGTTTGTGCCTTTACTACTTCAACTGTTCACTACAACTGTCGTTTGTTGCATTTCGTTTAAACATTATTATTTGTATTTGAGACGGACAGACGGACTCGGCTAGATAACCTCGGCTGTTGATCCTGATCAAGAATGTACCAGTTTTGTTTGAGTCTAATTTAGATATTATTTTCGTAGTCTGACGGACGAAATGGAAACAATTGGTTTAAGCGTAGTCAACAACACTCATCCAACTCAATTTTCTAATAGTTGCCAAAAGCGGTTAGATGTCTGCCTTTTCCTGTCAGTACCTGCCATTTCCAGACATGACCTAATATTTGTATACCATTCACAAAATGGCATATTAAATTTGTAAGGAAGCTTGCCGAAATTTTTACCAGATGGTTCTTTGCTTGCACATTAGTTAAATTTGAGATTTATCTACAAAGGTCAACAATATCTCATAACTACCATATATGCGTTTGGAATGAACACTTAGGAGCAAAACTTTTCTGTTTCGGGTTGTTTCCATTTGAGGAGACTCCACGTCCGCTGGCCTGATCTGATCAAGATCGACCAACTATATCAACTATACCGTAAAACCGATTGTTTCAGAAAGAAAACTCAGAAGCATAACTTTTCTGTTTGGAAAACCGAGTTTGGTTTGATTTGGATGAAGAACAGAAAAGTTATGCTCCTGAGTGTTCATTCCGGAACAATCGATTCTATGGTAGCTATCTGATATAGTTGTCCGATCTTGATCAGATCAGGATAGTGTGCGTAGGGAATCCTCAAATGGATACAAACCGAATTTGGTTTGATTTGGATGAAAAACAGAGAAGTTTTGCTACTAAGTGTTCATTCAGCAACAACTGGTTATATGGGAGCTATACGATCTTGATCAGATCAGGCCAGTGGAAGTTGTCCGATCAGTATAAAACTCGAACTTGACCAGCCTGCAGACAAAGGAAACATCTGGTATAAACTTCAAGACTTTGTAAATGTTTTGTAAATGGTATAATAACAATGTTTGATCTTACGTTGATGATTGTAGATATTGTTTCAACTTAAAACTGAACTGCGTTGCGGTTCTAGTTGTCCGTGGAAGCTTCTAAAGCTCACACGTCCTAGATTTGAATTAATTCGGATAAAATACAAGAAATCTTAGTGTTCTAAGAGTTAATTGGTAATGTGGACGCTATATGAATCTGATGAAAAACAATTAATTTTGGTTATATGGGATCTATATGATATAGTCCCATCAGCACGATTGTTACAGATGAACAGTTTAAGCAAAAAGTCTATGGTATTTCAGCTCAAAAACTGAGAGACTAGATTGCTTAGAAACAGACGGACAGACAGTCAAACAAGGCCATATCACATGATATGCCTATGCTAATGATATTTTCTTCTTTATTAACTTTAACAAGCTAAAAGCATTAACCACAATTTAGATGTTATGTTTTAAAACATACAAATATGGTGCTCGTATTCAGAGGCTGTTATTTCAATCAATAACTGCCATATATGTAGAAAATGTAACTGATTCTGTAACATATCATACAATAATATTCGAGTACCCACAGTATCCACAAAATCTTTATTTATAATATTTACTTAATTATAAAAAACAAATATACATGGAACGGATATATCACTAAACTAAAATCGTCAATATCATTGCATTTAATGCAAAATGCGAAAAATGTAAAACCGAACAAATGCCGCACCTACAGCGGCCAGAAAGTCTTGGCTCTGACCTGTTAACACAATAAGTACCTCATTTAGAATACATAGCAAGGACCTAATATCACCGCCTCTATATATAGACAACACTTCAATCGAATCTAACAAGATAATAAAAACAGAACATTCATCTTCACTGATAGTTCTAAGCAACACTGCATTACAAGTTACGCTGTAACTACAGAAACGTATGCATTAAAATATATAAATCTACAAAACTATTAATCCATCTTATCAGCTAAAACGGGAGCAACATAAGAAGCCATTAAAATAATAAAGAACAAGAAAGGACGGCTAGCTTCGGCTTGCTTAAGATTATACACCAAACATCTAACACATGTGAAATTCAACTTAACATTTCTTGCACTAATTTCGTTTATAGCTTCAAGTAGCAACTGAGAGACGTCAAGATATATAGGACTCATTTGGCAGCAGTATTTTACAATTGTTTTACTTCTCGCATAAGCCGGTCCTCTCTAACTCGTGAGCGGGCTTCTGTTTCAGTTCCGCGGCAATAAATCGCAAGATCTGGCAGCGCTAGAATAAATTTATTGCATTAAGATCGGTCTTCCAGTGCTTTCGATCGTTTCGGCTATGTGATGCGCATTGCTCTCTCTTAATAAAGTGGCGTGTTGGCTATAGTTATTTAAAATTTATTAATCTGCTTTTGATGACGTGATTTTTCGTTTTTCTCTTCTCAAACATAAATATATGGCAACTAAGTGATATGGTTGTCCAAACTGAGTCCCATCCAATCCGGATGAATCTTAAACTCAATCAGCGGATAGATATAAGAAGTATCTGTGGCCTGTGGCTCCAGACTGATGATGACAAGGCAATCGCTTTTGTTGCGCATCTGTCTTCCACCTTCATGCCCTTTCATCTAACAGACGATTCCCACCGTGAAGAAGTTTCAAACTTTTTGGATGCTCCAAATCAACCGGCCCGTCCTCTGAGACATATCACGCCGCAGGAGGTGATGTTAAAGAGAGTCCAAGCCCTAGCAAAAATACCTGACCCCATGCTCAGACTAGGTCACTTCCCAAGACAGTGGAAGCGTGCGCGCATTATTATAATCGCTAAAGCCGGCAAGTCTCCAACGAAGATTGACTTATACCGTCCAATTAGCTTGGTAGCAACCTTCGCCAAAGTTTTTGAGTGCATTCTGCTAACATGACTGATGGAACTGCCACAGATACTAGGTCACATACCGCAACACCAATTTGGCTTCAGGAAATCACATGGTTACCCTGAACAAGTGCATCGCCTGGTCAACCAGGTCACACACCTTCGAGCATAAACAGTAGACTACCAGTGCCTTCCTTTACTTCAAACAAGCTTTCGACAAGGTGTGGCATGAGGGTCTGCTGTACAAAATGAAAGATCTATTCTCTGCACTCACTATGCCATCCTGAGATCTTTCATTACTGATCGAACCTTCGATGTAGCAGTGAAAGACTCTCGATCCTGCCTAGTACAGATCCATGCAAAGGTTTCTCAGAGTAGTGTGCTTGGACCCTTCTTGTACACTCTCTACAGTGATGACATGCCAACCCCCGTCAACAATACGGAAGTTTCTACACCTGCCAAGCAGCTCCTAACCCATTACGCGGACGACACTGCCATGCTCGCGTCCCACTCGTCGCTACAAATTGCCTCCGAAGCAGTACAGGAATGGCTGCATTCAATGGAGCAATGGTCTGCCTGATGGAACATTGCCATCAATAGTGCGAAATCGGCTTATGTGACCTTCTCTCTTCGGCGAGGCCTGTAACGTTCATATAGATGTTTTATTTTAATAAAGGAAGTTGTTAATAGAGATAAAGTTAAACAGAGTATTGTAGTTACAACACAGGACATGAAAAGGTTCATGCAAGAGATAGTTTATATTACAGTGCAGAAGATAGATAGGAACATAATTTCTAGTAGTTCTACGAGGGACACAAAAACTAATTTGGCTAATTAAAGACGGCGAGTCAATATCACCGTTAATCATCTTATGTACAAAGATAACATTAAGGATAATTCTACGAAATTTCAAGAGACGGAATGTTTATTAGCAGGGTGGAGGTTATTGGTGTCCCAATTCAACCCACGGAGAGGAAAAAGTAAAAATTGATCGGTATCAGAAAGCATTGACGTGATCGATTGAATAGCATTAAGATGATCCAAGTAAACAGAAATATCAGAAGGTGGAGGAATTAAGAGGCAATGATAAAGACAGAAAAACATTTAAGAGACACTTTAGTACTTATAAATTCAATTACGTTAGGAAAATTAAGCCGAATTGGTTCCGACAGAAAAACATTTAAGAGACACTTTAGTACTTATAAATTCAATTACGTTAAGAAAATTAAGCAGAATTGGTTCCGCCAGTAGGCTATCAGTGCAAAGCTTAGTTTTTTGGACCTATCTTAGAGGGTACGGATTGTGCGGCAGCAGGGAGTCTAACCGGTATCCGATTTCTAGATCTAGCTTTAAACTCTTTCACGACAAGGTGCTCAAACGATAAAATTTCTCACTGGGTGGGCAGCAATCTAACGGTTTACAAACGAACAACGCAAATGCAAATTCGACTAGCAAGACAGAGAGTCTAAATATAGTAATACGCTTTACAGGCTGGGCAGAAGCAAAAACAAAAACACACAAAACAGAGCGCACTGGTTTGCTTAAGCATATAGCTCAGCTTTTGGTTTAATTTGCATAATAATAAAATGAAATAAAAAAATAAACAATTTAAGCACTAAAGGTGCACTAAAAGGATACGTTAAAACCGAAACCGAAATTATGCACAATAAAAGAATAAAAGAAAACTTGGGCACAACTTGAAATTTAATACACGAACGCAAAAAAATTAGCATAATACGGGAGATTGAGAAACAGCAACCGCCTTGAGCGAAAGTCAGAGAGCGAGTGAGGCGGAACCCTACCTGGTCTGACTTATGATGTTGGTACCAATAACACCGTCAGCTTTCACTGCTACTTTTGTGTCAACTTGGACTGCAAACTAAAATGGAGTCCACATATTTCGGCAGTCAAAGCCAAGTGCCTTAAGAAACTCCAAGAGCTTGACTGCCTCCTGCGTTCAAGCAAGCTTCAGTTGTCAACCAAGACTATTAATTAAAGCCATTATTACGCCTGCCCGGACTTATACCTTCAAGGTATGGGGCACTGCCTCTAGGAGCCAGCTCGATAGGCTAAGGGTCGTCCAAACGCGTCCAGCTTGGCGTGCATTCGGGCTTCCCTGGTACGTCACCAATAGTGGAATCCAAAAGCTCGCGATGCACCCTAACTTGTTGGCGAAGAATCTTGCCGACCCTATACACCTCCGACGTCTGAAGAGAATGCATCCCTTACTTAACAATACATACGTTAATTTTTGTAAATATAGTACTTATGGCTTCCCTCTGTATCCATATTACCCATTACTTTACACGTTAGGTTTAGTTCAGAAGGCACTGAACGATTCTATTATTGTTTTACATTATTTGTTTTACACTCGTACTCTAGTATTGTATTCGTTGAAGTGTATGTTACTGGCGAAAGGCAATATTTCCGTATATAGTATATATATTCTTTATCAGCATCAACAACCGAGTCGATCTAGCCAAACCGTCTGTCCGTCCGAAAGAACACCTAGTCTCAGAGACTATAAGAGCTACTCACCAAATTTGGTATGTAGACTCCCCTTATTGGGCGTCAGATCTTTTTTTTTTTTGAAAGTTTGCCACTCCCCCCTTCCGACTCCGCCAAATCGACAAAAAAAAAACCCTATTCATCCTACAAATTTTACCGATAATCTACCGATTTTCAAGTAATAATTGTAGACAAAAACGTCAAAAAAAAAGGCATTCTGTATGAGAGCACCCCAAAAAAAAGTTGCATACTTTGGAGTGTATCGAATATTGAATAAATGCTGAGTACAAGTATCTTATAGTCGAAATATCGACTGTAGCGTTCTTACTTGTTAATATTAATATTGGGTAAAGTCTATTTCACACTTTACAACACATTTGCAACATTTTGTCACAGATTTTCGCAAATTTGCAATTATTCTATTGAAAGTGAATTTAAAATTATTTGCAGGCTCATTTTTAAACCTGGAAGGGTTCTCTGAGGCTCATTTCTTAGATTTTTTGCATTACTACCCATATATTTTCAATTGGGCTGAGATCTGGGCTGTTTGACCGCCAATCTAAGACCTCAATTTTCTTATACTGCAGTCAATTTTATGTTTTCTTTGGCAGTGTAAGATACTGCTCCATCCTGCTGAAATGTGAACTCAACAAAGTCGGCCGGCTTTGGAATTTATGTAAGCAAACTTTCTTCTAATATATATAGTTTCATCGCTAAATATAATGGTATTCCATTTCCTTTGAATCCAAGATCAACTTTCTCAAGACCTTTGTAAATGCTTCTTCTTTTGAGGAAGCTTAAGCAATGGGGTTTCCTTGGCCTACAAAATAGAACATCAAATGCAGGCGCGTCTATTAATGCTTAAAACTTTTCTAATTTTCTTGGGCCACTCAGTTGCCACATTTCTGACAGATTGACGGCGATCAGTGTCCACAATTGTGGCTAGGGCTCTTTTCAATTGGCGATTTCGTTCTGAATTTTGCCATTTTTCTCAAAGAATTTTATATGTCCCTGCACAGATGACTTAGCCAGAATTAATGGCGTATGCGTAAAATAGTATGCCGTACGAATTAATAGTGGTTGGGGGTCGCACACTTCATATAGTCGGAAACACGTCCGTTTTGTTCGTTGCAAGCTTCATGACACATTTTTGGTAAATGGTACAATAAATAGGGAAATTGCATCATACGTTCAGATTCCTTGTCTGTGGTAGATTCAATTTATAATATAAACAAACATAAAAACTCTGCCTTAGCAATAAGATCACTAAAATCAAGCTGACTTGGATTTCAGGTCTCGCAGACATTCAGTGCTATGAACATGCCGGTCATATGACTATAAGGTGCAATTAAAATAGATACTTAAACAAGCATAAACGCAACAGTCGAGTAATAAATCGCTATAAAGTATAGCAAACACCTGCTGTTCAACTTCGGACAAATTCGGACTTCTGTTATCACAAAATGGATAAAAGCCATTATTGGCTCGATTTGGATGAAAAACAAACATTTGGTGTTCATTTCGGAAAAGATCGGTTATGTGGAGCTATATGATATAATTGTCCAATATGAATAATATTTTGTCTGTGAATGTGGGGCCTACTAAAATGTATAAAAATTAAAACGCAATCATTTAGTTGTTTATATTTATTTACTTAAACTTAAATACAAATACAAATTATTTGCAGACGGCAGGACAAGCGTTGTGGTCGAGAGAGAGAAGAGAACGATATCTATTACCTATTTGGTAAATGACATCGATAGTGTCGATCTTATGACATTTCTTAGAAATCAATATGGTACCGATATTTGTTGTCGATGAATGGCCACTAGAGGGCCATTCGTGGTCGCCACAAAAAAATGATGTTAGCGCCATCTATTGTACAAAGCTTACATTTATATGTCTTTATATGAGAGTAATACGTTCTAGTGGTTCGATCTTTAAGAGTTTTACATATGAGCAACATATAAAACGACGAACAGACAGAGGGACAGATGGACAGACAGATGGACATGGCTATATTGACTCGGCTAGTGAGTGAGAAAGACAGAGCATTCTGAGCGTTTGACCACCAGCAAAGAGGCTTACACCTCTCTAACTCTTTCTTTCTGACCCACGGGGTCAGCAGCACCGCCTGGCAGACATAAAGGAAAAAAGCGCCATCTATGATACAAAAAAAGTTTTAATTATATTCATTCATCGTTTTATGAATTTTTACATATGAGCGGCTTACTGCAAAAAGAAGCCTACTTTGAAAATTGCCAGTCTATAGCCTCAAAACTGGGAGTCTAGTTCGCATAGAAAAAGACGGACAGACAGACGGGCAGGCAGACAGACGGGCATAGCTATATCGACTTGGGTTGTCATGTTTAGCAAGAATATATATGCTATATATATGCTTCCTTCTACGCGTCACAAATATTGTGACAAAATAAAAAAAAACCTCGCAAGGGTATGAATATGAGATTAAACATTATTCCTTCCCAGCAAATGAGTACAGCGAGAAATCTTAAATTAAATTGTTCCAAAATTTGTATTTTTAATTTTTTCCGAGTGGGCCTTGCCGTGTCCGTCCGTATGAAAACCTAAATACCCGAGACTATAAGATCTACAGTCATCAAATTTATTATGTAGACTCCCCTAGTGTACAGGCAGATCAACTTTGTCTTAGAATTTCGCCAAGCCGCCGAAAATAAATGTTAAACATAAAAATGTTAAAACAACACACTTTTACTTTGACTTTGAATTTATTGGCTGCGGTTGCCATTTCTGTGGAAATGCCTATATGAAATCAGACATACATCTATAAGCAGAGACATACACATAATAATACATACATACCAGAGAACTGCATTGAGTATGATTGAGCCTGCTCTGTCACCTTTACTTAAATTCCGGCTCGCTCTAATCCGGACATCGGCTGCTCGACCCGGTTGCATACCCAAAATGAAAATTGACAAGATAACTTCTATGAATCAATCCACCCTCAATTTTGGACGAACCGGTTGTGAGCGAGCTCGAACTCGAACTTGCGTGATTGTAATTGTGTGCTGCATATTTTCAAGTGATTAGTAGGTATTCTAACATTTTCATATCTAAGTAAAAAGAAAAACAAAAACGGGCTTCCAGAAGTAAATTCATATTTTTTCATAATCAAAAATAAACGTATTACATATTAAATCAAAATTTGTATTTTTCAAATCTAATATAAAATGTATATGTATAGTAATAAAAATAATTTGCTTAGGAATTATAGGTAAATTTTCTGTAATTTTTATCTTAGTTAATATTATTAAATGAAAATTTTCTCTAGTGTTATGGGCACTGCTAAAATGTTACAAACAAGTAAATGTTCTTTTCATATTTTAACACATATTTACTATAGACATGCCGGGCTTCTTCCTTTTACTTTCACACATATACATATCAACACAAAATAGAGAATCCGATTTCTATCTATTCTTTGCAAGCAAAGAGTGGAGGAGAAATTTCATATTCTGAGAGCCTAAAAATATGAAAATTCAAGTTGGCAGCAACTTCGATACAATCCAATCAGAGGCTCATTTAGTTTTTTTCGAAGGCTAGTCACTGTTAAAAATGATTCAATGTTCGAGCATGGATGATTCAAACAGGCCCGAACATTCGCATGGCATGATTAGATACAAGAAATGGGTTTACCGGTTGTGACCCGTATCTGATCGATACCTTTCAATCATAACAAAACCGAGTATATGAGTGTGCGTTACAGCTCTCTGATACAGACATATCGCGCATTGATGCCATGCTATGTGAAAGAGAGACAGCAATCTGCCGGGTTGTAAACATCTTTACACCAAGTTGTGAAATAAGGCACTATACTGATGCAAATCCAATCATCCCTTATAGTTTTTTAGAACTCCATATTAATGTTCGTATTTATAGCATTTGGAATGGTAATTATCCAAAATATCCACCATAGCTTCGCTTCATGGCAGGATTAAACCAAGTTAGTACTTCTGAAATGAATAAAGAAATCTTTTCATAAGACAAAATTAGTGTCAGGAATTCAATCATTCAAAATTTAGATTATTCAGTAAATATAAAGCATTTATATACAAAGCATTAGAGATAATTTTATTTTCAACCAAATAGAGTTATTACTGGAAATGTTTAGTCCTCAGTCCCGCTGAATCTTCTCACACGAACATTTTTTTGTAAATGCCTCACGAGGAATTTCTCTTTTACACGGTTATTCGGCCTGCAATTGCGCTTGGGTTTACCAAATTCTTTTGGATTTTTGAGAAAGTTTGCAAGTGTATTCCTATGCCGATTGTGTCTGGCGATTGAGTCAGCGATTTCTTTAATTTTGGCATCCAGCCACTTTATCAAAGCACAGTCTACTTCAGTGAAATATGTCCCTCGTCGCATTCACGCGTTAATATTCCAAATATTGTGCATATTGCATGGATGCAAACCGAATTTGGTTTGATTTGGCTGAAAAACAGAAAGGATATGCTCCTAAGTGTTCATTCCGGAACAATCGGCTATATGGGAACTATATGATATAATTGTCCGATCTTGATCAGATCAGGCCAGTGGACGTGGGGTTTATTTAAAGTGATACAAACCGATATGGAAGAAATATGAACATGTTCTCATACAACCTTTTGTTACGATCTTAACAAAATTCGGCATTATCTTATGTGTTTATACACATACAAACCGAGTTTCCAGTAAATGCGTTAAAATTTGTGGAAGATATAAGGTTTTGCAGTTTTTGGGGGCGCGAGGGGGCATGGCAAAATTTCAAAACAAACTGGATCTGACCCCCAACAAGGGAAGTCTACATGCCGAATTTGGTAACTCTAGCTTTTATAGTCTCCGAGATCTAGGTGTTTAAACATACGGATTGACAGACATGCCTAGATCGACTACGCTGTTCATGGTGATCAAAAATTTATACTTCACGGGCTCGGAATCGCTTCCTTTTGCCCGTTACATACATTTGCACGAGTACAATATACTCGTTTACTCTACTAGAGTACGAGTATAAAAACGCTACAGTCGATCTTTCTCGAAAATTGAGTATCTTGTACCAAACTGCCTTATCCGGATCAAATTTGGTCAACATATTTGGGGCTTCCCAAAATGGATAGGAACTGTTTTTTATACAATAGGTTTTTTTCTAGATCGTTTCATGAGTTTCTTTAAAATTATTGGTTTAAAAGAATCAGTGTGGGCATGGCATTTTGCCGTCTAGCCCATGTAATACTTACAATTACAACGTATTAACAAATAACAAATAGTGAGCCATTTAAAGAAAATTTGCGTCGAGCCTGGGCTTCTTGGCTGTGTTCAGATTTATGCTAACTAATACACTAGGCTGCCAGCCCCTCTCGAGATACCCAGTCATTCATTCCACATTTAATGAATCGCAGTGATTTATCCAGAAAGCTCAGTTATAAAGAGGGTCTGCATCTACTAGACTTTTGCATAAGTATAGGTAGATTAACCTATCCCCTCTGCATTTAACGTCGCAATTACTTTTTCTTTGCCTCATGTTTCCTGTTTGAAATATTTCTATGGGAAATGGTCTTTACCTCGTTGAAACCATACATAGTCGAACTCCTCTATACGTCCACTGTTCCGCCGCACCGCGCCTACCACCTTTCTGCCTGTTACATACATTTGCACGAATACAATATACTCGTTTACCATGCGAGTATAAAAAACTTTTGTTTAGAGCACCCCACACCAAAAAAAGTGTTGCATACTTTCGGGTGTATGGCATATTAAATAAATGATGAGTATCTTATAGTCGGAATATCGGCTATAGCGTTCCTACTTGTTATACTCGTAGAGTAGTAGTAGAGTAAACGTGTATATTGTATTCGTGCAAATGTATGTAACAGGCAGAAATAAGTGTCTGCGACCCCATAAAATATATATATTCTTGATCAACAGCCGAGTCGATCTAGCCATGTCCGTCTGTCCGTCCGTATGAACCAAATTGTATGTATGTATGTAGACTCTCCTTGTGGCGCGTCAGATCAAGTATGTTTTTAAATTTTGCCACGGCCCCTCCCACCCCCGTAAAACAGAAAATCTTATATCTTCCACAAATTTGAAAGCATTTAGTTGAACCTCGGTTTGTGTATGTATAAACATATAATCTAGATATATATTCTAGATTGTTGACAAAATCGTAAAAAAAACATTTTATATGAGAACATCCCAATCCCCCAAAAAAAAAGATTTGTTTTTCATACTTTTGAGTGTATCAAAAATTAAATAAATGCTGAGTAGGAGTATTTTATAGTTCTTACAAATGCTCTGGATACAAATGCTTGCTAATATGAAGTTGATCCAGGCAGAGCGTACGATTCTGTGTATTAATGCTTATATAATTATGATAGTCTCCAAGTAGATATGTATGTGGATGTTGAAGAAATATCAATGCATGTTATCAACTTCCCGAGCTGAGGGATGCCTCTTACGTTGCTGACCACCAAACAATGGAATTCTGTGCGAAGTTTATTCATTTTAGTGAGAGAAAATAGGTGAGCTGGTTCATTGGGTTTAAGGCAGCGGACTACCAATAAACTATCCGTTACTTCGGGCTTCGCAATGAATTGGTCACTTAGCCCATAATTACCTGGTCGTCTTTATTCTGTAATGAAGAAGATTGTAAGGGAACTTCTATATTAAGTCTGCCGTAGTAGTAGATCAATTTCCATAAATTTGTGCACATCCGTGAAGCTGATAATGAAAATATGAATTTTTGCATTTTATTGTACTTTTACTGTATTCGTATACATGTATTTAACCTGCGAAAGGAAGCATTTCCGGCTCAATAAAATAAAATAAAGCACATAATTTACAGATTTGCCGAATTTTGTTAAGATCGGATAATAATTCTAGACAAAAAACATTTTGTATGAGAGCAAATCATCAAAAAAAAAAAAATGTTCATGTGGGTGTGTCGAATATCGACTATAGAGTTCTTACTTGGTTGTTGTTGTTGTGTTGGTACATATATCCCGAACATATGTTCACAGTCACGTAGCATACTTAGTTTGTTTTTGACAGATATAAAGATTAGACGTATTTTGTTGTACTCGGCGATTTTCTTTATTTTCGGTCTTGGCTCTCCTGGGTACTTCCATTGGGACAATTGGGCTTTGGTTTCGACGTCAGGGCTAGAGTCGCCAAATCGATATAAGCACATATGTTTCAATTGTTGTCACATTTAGTTGAAACTCATTTTGCTTATGTAGATTCATATACACCTTTCATAATGGTCGGATAATATTTATAGCCGAAATGGCAAAAAAAAAATAAAATTTTCTATAGAAATCTTTAGAGAATCTCATAGCCACAGTTTCGACTATAATTTTTTATCAACAAGCATACAACGCATGCTTGTAAGAAAGTGCTTCCGACCCTATAAAGTATATATATTGTTTATCAGCATGAAAGGATTAGTCTGTCTAAACATGTCTGTCTGTCCGTCTGTATGGACACCTATATATCAGAGACAAGTCACCAAATGGTAAAATTCGTTTATCTCCCAGAATTTTTAACACCATTTTATACCGATTTACCAAATTAAGATGTAGAGAGTGTGTCGAATGTAAAATAAATTATCAGTTCGACTTAGTCAGTCTTACAGAGCAAACGTGTCTACGCTTATTTTGTATTAATTCTAAAAAGAACAGCACAAAACAAATTCCAAAAACTTACAAAAACAAAACTCAGTGGAAATCTATTTATAGAATAGGCGACTGTTAACCATCTAACGGCAAGAAACAATAAAAACTAATTAAAAAACAACAAAAAACTGTACAATGCAGGATCCACCAGACCTGCGCAGCAGGTCTAACACTACTATTCAAGATAGAAAAATTAAAAAACCCTACCTAATCTTGTCTCGGACCTAAATACCTAATCATGAAACGCACGATGGCTCTTAGCAAACGGAGCATGCGAAATAAAAACAAAACCATAGTTACAATTAATTGCACTAGACAACCAAACAAACGTAGAAGTCTCAGAACATAACACACACAACTTCACCAAAGGTGTTATATACTGAAGAGAGCGAAATTCTCCAAGAACTTAAACAAGATAACGTTATTGAAATAAAGAACATACTAAAAAACAACAAGACAAACTCCAAGAAACCGGCTTAATAATACTTACTTTCGCAATAATCAACTTACCTGCAGGTATTAAAATTGGTTACCAAAAAGTTAGCATGCACCCTTATATACCACGCTACCAAGTTCTGCAAAAGCGAAAAAATGTGCCTAGACTACGGAATCATGGACCCCAAAAACACAGAAGATGAGAAATGCACCAACATTAAAAGCTGAATAAACTGTAAGGAAAGCAAATTAAAGACTTATCATCATAGAATATTCGATAGAAACTGCCACACCTTTATTAAAAACAAAGAAATACAAGCCATACACACCATCGAAAAAACGTCGTTGAAAGAAGTACATCAATTATACAACTGTCAACTGACAACACAGCAACATCAACCTCCAAGTTTGACCCAGCATCGTAACCCAACTGATTTCACCAGGAAAGTATTACAATACAAAGACTCCATCCAGCACAAGCCCCTTAACGTCAAAGTCAACAAAAACAAATACACCTACCTCATCTCAACTTAACTCCCAATTAATTAATGACACTCTCTGCAAAAATTGGTCAGACACAGCAAATAACTCCAACTTCCCGGCACACTGCTCAGCCGCTAAACAATCAGCTGCAAATCCTCCTACTCCCTAAGTGGCAAAACACCCATCTACTACTAGATAGATTATCAATGATAACAATAGTACAAAGACTCGCATAATACACCTACAAAACTGTATCCTTAGCAACTACATCCCACAAGTATACAAGACTAGTATTATAATCCCAATTCTCAAACCATCCTCCCCAAAAACTGAAGTAAGCCCATATCGACCTATATCATTAAGCCCCTGCCTATCATATTCATACACATGAGTCAAGTTGGTTTCAACAAGGCAAATCAACTATAGATAGTCTTTTTCTCGTAGACCATCTCATAGCTAAAACGCTCTCAAAAAGAAGCAACTCATCAATAATTTTACTTGACTTCGCCAAAGCTTTCGACAGAAAAGGATTACACACCATACTCGAACAACTAAAAATATGGCATACCGGACCCAATATATACAACTACGTTAAAAACTTCATGCATAACAGAGAAATTATAACAAAAATAGGACTAAATTACTCAACAGCGCGACCACTACACAATGGCATTTCATAAGGCTCCCCCTCTCTATAATTCTCTTTTTTATAGCATACAACAAGCTGACCCTAACCATATGTTTGCATAAAAACATTCAAGTTAGCGCATATGCCGATGATTTCAATCTAATCCTTAAAATCCCAAACTCCAAAAACCAAGACATCGATGTAACCCTACTGTTTCCCAAATATCAGAATGGATACTCCAGAGCCCAGTTATCAACAACAAATTGTAAACACCGTACTCTTGAAAAGTCCGTACTGGCAACCTCCAGCTAACAAACGTTAACGCATAAAACTCCTTGGTATCATATTTAACAACAGGTACAACAGCGTTAGCTCACTTAAAATCTTTAAGAACTTCGCTAGACAAAAAACTTAACATTATAAAATGCCTTTCCAACTCCAAATTCAATTGCCACACATCTACTCTAATCAGCGTCACCAATGCTATAATAATCTCAAAAATCGATTACTGCCTCCACTTGTTTGGCTCAGCACCCCAGAGTACCACCCGACCCCTCAATTCAATTCCGCAATAAGGCTAGCACAGCTAGCTATTCACACAACTCACCTTTCTTAAACATAATTAAAAGCCACAAAACTCGAAAGAAATTAAAATACGAATCAACAATAGATATATACCGCACACACTTTATCTACGAAACACCATAATCCATACCCCCCCATGACACCTACACAGAATTTCAATCGACTCCTGCCTCAGAGAGTACCCAAAAACCTCAACCCAACCTGTCACAAACTGAAAACTGTTTCAAGAAATCCTTGACAACAACAAAATATACAAAACCATCTTCACAGATGTCTCACAAATGAACAACATTACACCATATGCAATAACCAACGAACACAATATAATTAAAACAGGCAATATTTTCAAAAACAAACCCGGCAAATACGCAATATACTTATACTGAATTACCCCAAATTACAACTTCCAAGACATAAAAAATATCTAAAACACACTCTCAGTACAGAAACAAAAAACACTCAACAATCTATTCATCTAAATATGACCAACACCTCAATCTTAGATCATAATAACAAAATGTCAAGATATGACCAAAGTAAAATTACAAGGCTCAGACTTGGCCATACCATCGTAACACACCAACACTACCTCAACCTGTCCTCAGAGAATACATGTCCATTCTGCAGAAGCGCAATAGTATCTATTGCCCATATCCTAAAAGAATGTTCATCTCTCAAAACAACAAAAAAGTTTGAATGTAAGTTAACAAGAGTTAACGAAATAAGTCACTGGATGGGGCGAAGTCTGCATTATCGTAAAATAAGCAGTTTCGTCTTCCGAGAGATGCCGATCGCACTTTTGCGGGGTAGCGACGGGCGTCGTTGCCGACAGCGGAGAGCTTATATTTAGGAAGTTTAAGTTTAGTCTTTAGTGGTTCGTCGAAAGGCAGAGACGCCTTATGTTCTGTCCTGACGACATTAATTGCTCAATATTCACTTACATGAAATAAATGATTAATATCATAACTACGCAACATACTAAATCATTACTCAACATATCAAATCATTACTGGCGCCCAAAACGATCGGACAACACCCGAGATTAATTAATTAAAATCAATTAGCGCGGAGACAACGCCCGCTAAGTGATAAGAAAAAAAAGAAGAGGAATAAAGCCACAATAACAAAAGAGCGCAGAGACAACGCCGGCTCCAAGGTTAGGCAGTTACAATCGTAAACTGCGCTCGCGGCAGATCTAAAAATAGATCGCTGCACTCACACCACCAAGCACCGAAAATCAATTTGCGAGGGAGCGTTCGATTGCACTAAGAAGCTCGTAGCCACCGAGTATAAATAAAAGGCAATTACTTGACCCCGCAATTGTACACCAAAGCGGACGGCTTTGGGCAGCAGCGACGATAGAGAGGAATTAGCACCAACACAACTGGAGAGCAGCTAAAGAAGAACATCGACAAGGGGGGATATATCAACATAGCCAATAAAAGACGAACATGTAAGTGAAACTTTTTTTCAAATATCGCCCAAGTGTCATTAAAAAACAAAAGCAAAAAAGTATAGCATAGAAAACAAAACAACATTCATATACAAAAAAACAATCGGGCGTCTATTTTTCTTAGATCTGTATTTTCTTTCTACCTGCCTTATCTGTTGCGATAAGCGTGAGTAGGAAGCATAACACCACACCACGAATGCATTGTTGTCGGCGGCCAGACCAAAAGAAGTCTGTGTTTGAGGGAAGTTGAGTTTGACTCTCAAATAGAATAACTGATAACAGCGGCTCGGAGTAGCTGGGACTGACCGACGACAAAAACAAACGAAACGTGGGGGGACGAATAAGAGATAATTCGCTTATGCCCATTCACAACAACATTAGTAGAATTGCTCAACGAACTCAGCTTAGACTCTGAGATTGAAGAGTAGAAGGAATGGATGCAGCACAGATCCAAGCTATCATAGCTGCGGCGGTCAGCTCTGCACTGGCATCGCAAAAAGCTGACTTTGAGGAGAGTTTGCGAGTGGCTGCTAGAGTTCAAGCCCCAGAGGCCAAGGCCTACGAGCCAATTACCTTAAATCGAGAGATACCTTGCGATGAGACTCTGAATGCGGTGAAAACGCTGGCAGAGTTCCATGGGGCCAATGAGCAATACGTCTCCTGGCGCCAAGCAGCAAAGCTGCCTATAAGCTATACGAGGGATTTGTAGGCAGTTCAAAGCATTACCAAGCGGTCCTCATAATCAGAAATAAGATTATAGGCTCCGCTGACTCGCTCTTGTCGTCGTTCAACACAGTGCTGAACTTTGAGGCAATCATCAATCGCCTCGATTTCACATATTCTGACAAACGTCCACTGCACTTGCTAGAACAAGAGCTTGCCACTCTCCGGCAGGGTGGCATGTCCATCACACAGTTGTATGAAGAGGTTGAGAAGAAACTCACTCTTCTCACAAACAAAACGATCATGTCACAAGACGCCGCTCAAGCGCAATTTATTAATGAAAAGTATAGGGCCGACGCACTCCGTATCTTCATTTCAGGTCTAAGAAGAGGCGTCACATACATACTGTTTGCGGCGCAGCCTAAAGACTTGCCATCAGCTCTGACAATGGCGCAAGAAGTTCAGGCCAACCACGATAGGCATGATTTTGCGGCAAATTACGCAAGGGCATTAGAAAATAAGGGCTAGAACCGAACCAGATACAGACAGGGGGGCAGAACGAGCCCGACCACTATAGAAGGCAATCAAAAAACCCATTTTACACGAGCAATCAGGGCAATCACCAAACAGATGGCCACCGTTGCCAAGATAAGGTGGAGATGATGGATGTTGACCCATCCTCTTCTAAGTTCCGTCAGCCAACTAACTTTCAAAAACGGCAGGGATCCAATTTGGCTATGACAAACTTTACTAACGGGCACCAACAAGGTGCGTTCAAGACGACAGTTCCCAGAGACTCTCCGACCAGCGCAGACAGAGGGTAAATCACCTCGCTCAGGAGGATCCGGACCAGTACGAACAACGGTACGAACAGTTAGCATCGGAGACAGCGGATGAGATCGATGAGGAAAATAAAGCGCGATACGACAGTGATACTGTCAATTTTTTGAGAGGAGAGTCCTGCTCCCGTTCGTTAAACGAACAGTATCGGGGAGAACACTAAACATTTTAATAGATACTGGGACCGCGAAAAACTACATCAAACCGCTAAAGGAACTTCAGGGAATTGTCCCTGTAGAAGCCCCATTCATTGTAAAATCTCTACACGGCTTTAACAAGGTACGGAAAAAATGTTTCCTCACCATGTTCGGCATTAAAAGCCCGTTTTTCATCTTGCCAGAGCTGTCAACTTTTGATGGCATCGTAGTGCTTGATACGCTGGCTGCGGCTGGCGCCAATATAAACCTGCGGACAAAGACACTCCACTTCGGACATAAATCTGAAAGAATCCTATTCCGCAAGTGCCCCAACGTCAACTTCACAAAAGTGGACGACATCGAGGTTCCGCCAACAGTAAAGAACGAGTTTCTCAGAATGATGTCCAACCGTATAAAGTCATTTGCAGATCCAACTGAAATGCTGGCCTTTAATACGGCGGTAATGGCCACAATTATTACCAAGGATGAGGAGCCGATCTACTCAAAAATGTACCCTTTCCCTGTAGGGGCCACAGGTTTCGTCAATGACGAAATAAAAGAACTATTGCGGAACAAAATCATTCGGCCGTCCAGGTCTCCGTACAACAATCCTATATGGGTCGTCGGGAAAAAAGGCACCGACGAGTTGGGTTCAAGCAAGAAACGGCTAGTCATAGACTTCCGCAAGCTTATCTCAAAAACCATACCTGACAAGTACCCGATGCCTTGTATCTCCATGACACTTTCAAATCTGGGGAAGGCACGATACTTCACCACCCTTGACCTAAAGTCAGGGTACCACCAAATCACGTTAGCTGAATTCGATCGTGAAAAGCCGTCATTTTCGGTAAACGGAGGTAAATATGAGTTCTGCCGTTTGCCGTTTGCCATTTGGCCTCGAAATGCATCTAGCATTTTTGAACGGGCCACGTATTGCGGGAGCATATCGGTAAAATATGTTATGTGTACGTTGACGACGTCATCGTATTTTCAAAGAGTGAGGCAGATCATGTCAGAGACATTGACACCGTGCTCAGCAGCCTCCACGACGCAAACATGAGGGTGTCAAAGGAGAAGTCCCAGTTCTTCAAGGGACAAGTAGAATTCCTTGGTTTTGTGGTGTCAACCGAGGGCACAAGAACAAGCCCCGATAAGGTCAAGGCCATTCAGGAATTCAGACAGCCCTCCACCGTGTTTGCGGTAAGATCCTTCTTGGGTCTTGCCAGTTACTACAGGTGCTTCATAAAAAACTTCGCTCAGATAGCAAGGCCTATTTTCAGCATTTTGAAAGGAGAGATGGTAAAATCAGCAAACAGCGCTCGAAAGCTATTCCCATACAGTTTGATGAGGTACAAAAGCAGGACTTTGATAAACTTAGGAATATTTTGGCGTCGGAAGACGTTATTCTCGACTACCCAGACTTCAACCAACCGTTCGACCTAACCACTGATGCTTCAGGCAGTGCTGTCGCAAGGTAATAGACCCATAACCATGATTCCTAGGAATCTGAAGGACAGAGAGCTAAACTATGTGACCAATGAGAGGGAACTACTGGCCATAGTTTGGGCCCTAGATACGCTTCGTCACTACCTATATGGGAAGAGTGACATTAACATCTACACAGACCATCTGCCATTGATTTTCGCAGTTTCTGATAGAAACCCAAATTCCAAGATAAAACGTTGGATAGCGAGAATTGAGGAGTACGGCGCGAGAGTTTTATACAAACCAGGCAGCGGCAATCGTGTAGCGGATGCATTGTCGAGGCAAGATATTAATGCCTTAGAGAGCCAGAAGCAGATCTAGGAACCACCGTTCTTATTAAAGGGAGGGTGGTCCACAAAGACAATTTGAGGTAGGTAAGAAATTATGTTTAGGAAACAGGTTTTATAGCACTAACTTCAGATAAATAAGGGAAATTCATAGTTAAGTAAGGAAAACTGTAAAACATAGTTAGTGGCTGTGTCCCTCATTTCTTATAGGATATCCGTTCGATATTTCTGCATCCTAGCAATCATACCGTTGACAGCTTTGACCGACCCAAAACTGACAGACAATCATAAATTCGAGAACACAAACACAGATCAACACCCTCACCGATAACGTCAACCAGTTATAAAAAGCCAACAGAAAGGAAGAAATCAGTACTTCCCACCTTTATGAGACCTTTTTAACCAGAAACAGAATCGTGACGCTCGAATTGCAAAACCTAATGATCGCCATCATTTTGGCTAGAGTAAATATTGTAAATCCAGCTATCATCGATGATGACTTAGGGGCGATTTTGAAGAAAAGTTCCACAGATATCAGCGTTACCCAAGTATTGGGCGCTGCCAATGTGAGGGCACTAGCTAATAAGGAATTCATAATTTTTGTAATCGAAATACCTAGACCTAAGTTCATTTGCAAAAAGATAACTATCTTCCCAGTCGCACACACGGAATAGCGATTCGGTTACCCCAGAGCATCTTAACAGAATACGGCAACAAAGTCATCGCCGCCTCATTACCCTTCTGTAAGGAGGCACCAGCGAATAGCTGCGCACAAAACCAGGTTGCTCACATCAACGGGAAAAATTACACCAACTCCAAAAATGCGCCGAAGAGGATCCCGGGCGTGGCGACTTCTGCGAAGATTAACGTCACCAGCCACCAAGCTCTGTTAAGCCTGCCATACCATCAGAAGTTAATAGAGGAAAATCTGCAACACCCGACCAAAGTCCAGTCACAACTTACGATCGGTTCCATACTGGCTACCGTCGTGTGCGCTGCTCTAGTCGGCGTTTCTTGGTAGTTGCGGATTAGGCAGCAGAAGGGAAACACCATCGCGGTTCAGCAGATGCTGAAGAGCACGGGCTTGACCGAGGACGGTCAAGTTTTGAAGGAGGGAGTAGTTAACAAGAGTTAACGAAATAAGTCACTGGATGGGGCGAACTCTGCATTATCGTAAAATTAGCAGTTTCGTCTTCCGAGAGATGCCGATCGCACTTTTGCGGGGTAGCGACGGGCGTCGTTGCCGACAACGGAGAGCTTATATTTAGGAAGTTTAAGTTTAGTCTTTAGTGGTTCGTCGAAAGGCAGAGACGCCTAATGTTCTGTCCTGACGACATTAATTGCTCAATATTCACTTACATGAAATAAATGATTAATATCATAACTACGCAACATACTAAATCATTACTCAACATATCAAATCATTACTTGTATATTAATTTTGTTATGAAGTTATAAAGTGATATATATTTTTGAACAGGAAGACGAGGGGACTCGATATAGCTATGTCCATCTGTCTGTCCATCCGTTTGTTTTAACCCCGAGATCTCAGAAGTCTTCACAGTTACACAGCTGCACTCGCTCTATGTTAAAGCCATGCTCGCGTAGATTACTTACATTGCGGTTATTACCAATTGAGTATGTAATGTCTAACAAGCTTTCCGAGGGACACTCTGCTCAAGCCACGAGTTCAGGTCAACTCGCTTTTTGGGATGAAACTCTACGCTATGTAAGTACCTGTTTTCAAGACGCGGATATTGCGGTGTTAAAGATATTTTAAATACTATAAACATCAGGCAGACAAAAAATTAGGAGCTGCAGAAGTATGTCACGATAATAGCGTTTCATTTTGCAGAATATGTATATGCAGAATATGCAACAACATTTGGTCTACAATGATCGTTTGAAATCACATAGATATGCCACGATCCATATTGAAGTCGTGCAGGCATATAATATCATTTTACATGCTTTGAAATCCGTATTTAAACAAAGTGTGAAGGCAGAATCGAATCAATGTTTCATCATATGTTATCAGAAGACTATTATTATACTCGTACTGCAGTAGATGAAAAGGGGTATATTATATTCGTGCAAATGTATGTAACAGGCAAAACGAAGCGTCTAAGACCCCATAAAGTATATATATTCTTGATCAAGTAGATCTCGGAGACTGTAAGAGCTAGAGTCCCAATTTGGTATGTAGACTCCCCTTGTTGGGCGTCAGGTTAAGTTTGTTTTTAAATTTTGCCGCGCCCCTCCCGCCCCCGCAAAGCGCAAAACTTTATACCTTCCACAAATCTTTACGCATTTAGTTGAACCTCGGTTTGTATATGTATAAGCACAGCTACCAATTTGCTGAGTTTTGTTAACAATTGTAGACAAAATCGTAAAAAAAACATTTTGTATGAGAACACCTCACCCCCAAAAGATACAAATTTTTTTTTTTCGAATATTGAATAAATCCTGAATACGAGTATCTTATGGTCGGAATATCGACTATAGCCTTTTTACTTGTTTTTATTTCAAACTAATTCGAAGCTTATACAAGTTTTTATAAAATTCGGAAACGTTGTGATGGTATATAATTTTGCATGTGAAATTGCAACGCATAAAAGGCGGCGTTTCCGACTACATAAAGTACATATATATTATTTGGGACGTTGACGTACAATGCGCTGAACGTTCAAATGGACCCACGATACCAAGCCACGGGGTTCGTTACGCGCGAAGCCAAGGCTAAAAGCTAACACCTCCCGCCCAATCGGCCGAGGCACGCAACCACATAACGAGCGACACGAATCTAATAGCTATATGCGTTAGTATGGATGTTTTCTTTGAGTTAAGGGAGCTGTTAATAGAGAGTTAAAACAATTATTGTATTTACAACAAAGATCAGAATGAAAAGGTAAAAATATAACCATGTCTATTCCTATACTGATCTCAGAAGTCTGCACTCTAGCTAAGTTCCAAGCCGATTTTTTCAGAATGAATACTTACTAACACTTACTAACCTAAAGTGCAACAACTTCAAAACAACTTTTAATTAATTTAAATATTTTCGTAATTAATTTAAATACGTTTCCATATTTGATTTAAATATTTTTGTATTTCAATTAAATATTTTCGTATTTGATTTAAATATTTTCCTATTAAATTTAAATATTTTCCTATTAAATTTAAATAATTAAATATTTTTCAATTAAATATTTTAGTATTAAATTTAAATATATTTCCATATTTAATATGACTAAATTTCTAAATTTAAATTCATCTTCATACATAGAGATTGTAATATCTTAAACTGTAGTAGTATATTAATTTTGAATTTATTTAATTGTAATTTTATATTACATATATTTATTGAGCATTTTTTAATGCAATCAATCATTAATCATATTAATAAAGATACATTTTTGTACTTTTTGCATTTATAAAACTTCCCTTGAATGGGGATTGAACCTGGGATCAGATTTTATTATATATATATATTTATATATATATATATATATATATATATATATATATATATATATATATATATATATATATATATATATATATATATATATATAAGTATATACGAATATGATTTCATGGAGTTAAGGCGAAGCAAAATTTTCCAGGCTATGATTCCAATTCACGATCTGCGAGCTCTCACACCCCAACCAGCAACAAAGGCTACGATATTGTAGGCCAATTATTAAACATAATTAATTTTAATATTTAGTTACTCAAAGTTTAAATCTACTAGGAAAAACTTTAATTTGAAGTTGAAAAAGTATTAAAATCTAATATAAAACATGTCAGATTTTAGTTTTGCTAAGCGTGTGCATATTTGAAATAACTATGGTTCAACTTTAAATAATTATGCGTTTATTACATTTAAAGTTTTTTCATATTTAATATAAGGTTTTTTCATATGTATTTCGACAATATTTTTTTAGTTATATTAAATAATAAAATACTTATTATGAATACGAAAATATTTATATTCAATAATTTCGTATTTTTACGTTGGCTTTTGTTGTCCGATACCGCTGAAATTGATTTAGCCATTTTCTGAGTTCAGAATTGTAACTGATTAATTATTACAAATTCTTATCCTTATATACTAAAAAGTAAGAACGCTACAGTCGAGATTAAGACAAAAAGATACTCGTACTCAGCATTTATTCAATATTGCAGACTCTCAAAAGTATGAAAAACAATTTTTTTTTTTTGGGTGGGGTGTTTCATACAAAATGTTTTTTTACGATTTTGTCTACAATTATTATCCGATCTTAACGAAATTCGGCACATCGGTTAATTATGTGCTTATGCATACACAAACCGAGTTTCAACTAAATGTGGTAAAATTTGTGGCGGGGCAAAATTTTAAAGCAATCTTGATCTGACGAACCACAAGCGGAGTCTACTTACCAAATTTGGTAACTCTAGCTCTTATAGTCTCCGAGATGGACGGACAGACGACATGGCAAGATGAACCCTTCTGCTACCTGCTGTCTGTTATATACATGTGCACAAATACAATATACACGATTACTTTACTAGAGTACGAGTATGAACATGACAAGCGTGTTCTAGTTCTTAATTCTAAGTTATAACAAATTTTGGTATGCATGACAAGGCGAGGCAATTGATAACAAGAATGAAGGCAAGCTCTGGCTCTGGCTCATTTACCGAATGCTAAATATATAACCGATCTACATAAAATCAGATCAGCGGTCGTGGGGCTACAGTGGATACAAGGGACACAACCTGAATTTGGTTAGATTTGGATGAAAAATACAAAAGTTATGGAAATCACAATTGGTAGTCGTGTACCGTGCATGAGTGTCAGACACAGACTGAACAGAAAATTTAAAAGGATTGGAACATTTCCATAAAATTAGATAAATAAAGAAGTCGCTACGCACTCGCACATGTTATGCTCTGAAATTTCGCAGTACATACAACGTTATTGTCGATTGCATTATATATTATGTGATATTTGTACATACACATGCATAATACCTATCTCAAAATTTTCGATTTGATCTTGACTTTCCTTGTGTCCACGAAAGGCAGCAAGCAATATCAGTCATGTAAATGAGAGGGAAAGAAACAGAGTGAGAGTATACAAGGGTGTTTGTTTTGATTACGCATGATGGGTTTTTGCGCCGCTCTAAAATCGGCAACTGCCAAATTTGGTTTAAGATTAAGAATATATATAGTTTATGGGGTCGGAATCAGAATTAAATTTTGGGTTGTGTGATCTGAATAAAGTTTTATCTGTAAATGTGGAGCCACCTAAAATGGATACAAAGCAATTTTGGATCAATTTGGATTAAAAACAAACATTTTATGTTTATTTCGAAAGTATCGGTTCTATGAGGGCTATAAAACGTAGTTGCCCGATCTGTATAAAACTTGGATGTAAGGTATACTAAAAACCGAATTTGGTTTGATTTGGATAAAAAAGAAATTTGTTTTATTCATTCCGACAAAACCAATTCTATTGGGGTATATGATATAGTGGCCCTATGCGAATCAAATTTGGTCAGTTGATGTAGATGCCTCGGCCACACATAACCCCCAAATTTGGGTCAATTGCAATGAAAAATAAAAAGCTATGAAATAAAAACACAAAAATGGGCGGACGTAGCTAGATCGATTCTGCTTGTCTTGCTGATCAAGACTATATATACTTTGTGGACTCGGAAACTTTTCTTTGATACATTTCACAAGCTTAATATACCCTTGTTCTATAACTACTGGGTATAAAAAGGATGTAGGTAAATTTGTCTAAAATTAGAAAGAGAATTTCTCATAAATAAGGTTCATTTTTTTAAATATTAGAAAGTAATTTCCTTAAAAGCAGAAATACTTTTTTCTGAAAAAAAGAATATTTTTTTTAAAAATGAGAAATATAATTGCAGAAAATGTGTTTGTTTCGCGAGTCCTCTGTAAAGTGTTGATTCCTCTTTTCGGGTTATGAGTTATGAGAACTAGAATTTGTTGTATCTAAAATGATAGATAAAATAAGAAAGGAATGCTAGCTTTGGCTTGCCGAAGCTTACATACCATTCACATTGTATGCCCGCCAGATGCTTACTATAGAAATCCAATTTGAGTCAAATTAAATCAGCATGTGTGGATGCGAACTGAAATTGGATTGATTTGGATGCTACACTATGTGTTAACTGCGGGACAATTATATGTTATATGTTATATGGGCGCTATATGATATAAGGGTCCGAGCTGGATCAAATTTGGATCAAAATAGATACGAACCGAGTATGGTTTGATGTGGATGAAAGTCAAAGAAGTTATGCAAGTTAAGAAGTGTTCATTCTGAAAAAAAATTTATAACATAGTGTCCCGATCTGAATCAAATTTGGTAAATAACGGAAAAGTTATGCTCCTAAGTGTTCATTCCGGAACCATCGGTTATAAGGGAGCCGCCATATGATATAGTTTTCCGATCTGGATGAAACTCAAACTTAACCAGCTGAATGAATGGTAAGAATTTCAGTTATCTAGCTCTTAAGACTTCTAAGATCGTGGGGTTGAAATAGACAGACGGATATTGTTATATCAATTTCGGTTGTCATGCTGATCAGTTTGTATAGTCGGAAGCGCTTTCTTCTGTGCGATGCAAACTTCGTGACAAAATTAATATATCATCACAATTTTGTGTAAATGGTATAATGATCCTTTATTTTACTTCATTGAGATTGAGCATGATTTACATACTGCTGATTGCGCGAGCAGCAAAGACACAAACCGATACAAATTCATTGCCCTCTGGTATACTTTTAGGCAATCAAGCTTAACCTTTGGGTAGAAAACATTATACATTTATTTATATAAAACTAGCTTATAGTTAAAGCTATGCACCAACTATTAGGTATACCTACCATGGCTTCTAGGGGCATCAGCTAATGTACACTTTTATATTCATTTATATTGATTATAGTTTGTTGAGCAGGTAATTTTTATACCCTTGCAGAGGGTATAATTATTTTGTCACGATATTTGTTAAGCATAGAAGGAACCATTTCCGACCATATAAAGTATATATATTCTTGATCACCATGATGATTCGATATAGCTATGTTTGTCTATCCATCTGTCCATCCGTCCGCATGAACACCTAGATCTCGGAGACTATAAGAGCTAGAACTCCAAATTTGGTATGTAGACTCCCCTTGTAAGGCGTCAGATCAAGTTTTTTTTAGAATTTAGGCTCGCCTCCTTCCGCTCCAACAAAGTAAAGTCCCACAAATAATAATATCAAAAAGTGTTGCATACTTTCGAGTGTATCGAATATTTAATAAACGCTGAGTTACAGTATCTTATAGTCGGAAATCGACTATAGCGTTCTTACTTGTTTTATATTGCAGTAAAGCGGACGATCAGAATTGGGCCGCTTCTCGGGGCTCGGTATGTCACAACTTGTGAATTACAAGTGGAATGGTTAACATTGGCATAAATTCACAGTTACTATGACAGTTAATGTTCATGCTCTGGGACAAACAAATAAGTCTACAAGTGCAAAACCTATTGGCCTAACACAGCTTAGCACACCCAATACGAGCTTCACATAATTGTCGATATTTTATTGTGGGTAACATCTAGAGATTTTGTATACCATTCACAAAGTAGTAAATTTGTCAGGAAGCTTGCAACGCACATAAGGAAGCGTTTCTGACTATATAAAGTATATATATCCCCAACCAGCATGCCAAGGGGAATCGTTATAACCATGTCCGTATGTCTGTCGTTCCGTTCGTCTGTTTCAACACAAAAATCTTTGTGCTCAGAGCTACAGAGCTGAAATTTTTACTAGATGTCTGCACGCTGGTTATGTTAGTGTTTCATCCAGATCGGACAACTATATCATATACCTACCGATTGTTATGGAATAAACACTTAGGGGCATAACTTTTCCGTTTTTCATCAAAATCAAACCGAGTTCGGTTTGTATCCATTTGAGGAGGTCTCATGTCCGCTGACTTGATTTGATCATATAGCTACCATACAACCGATTTTTCAGGAATGAAAACCTAGGAGCATAACTTTTCTGTTTTTCTTCCAAATCAAAAAAAAATCATCTTGTATCCCTTATATCCACTGTAGCCCTACGCCCGCCGACCACAAATGATTTATATCGTTTACATATTTACCATGTGAATGGTATATAAGTATCGGCAAGCCGAAGCTAGTCTTCCTTTATTGTTTCTGTTTTTGTCATTGTATTGTACACAAGCAGTGACCAAATAAGTTTTGCGCTGGAATCCTTATATTTATACTCGTACTCTAGTAGAGTGGAAATACATACATTTCCACATGCAAAAGGAAGCTTTTCCGAACTCATAAAGTATATATATTATTAATCAGCCTCAACAACCAACGTGATCAAATATATTAATTGTAGATCAAATCTAAAAAAAGAAACGTTTTCAAGCACTAGAAACGTTTTCAAGCACACGATCCGTCTGTCCGTCCTTATGAACACCTAGATCTCGAAGACTATAAAGCCTAGAGAGACCAAATTTGGTATGAAGACTCTTCTCGCGGGGCGTCAGATCGGGTTTGTTTTAAAAAAAATTAGTCATGCCCCCTCCCACCACCGAAAATCGCAAAAAATTAAAACCACTTACAAATGTGACTATTTTCTATGAAGTAATCAAATTTTGTGAAAATCGGTTAAGAAACAACGTCAGAATCAGCATTAACATTTTTCTTCAGTATTATAATTTACGCCAGCCAGCTTGAATCGAAATTTTTCCTTCACTAACACATGAGCCTGCTGCTGCTGCATGATTGGAATGAACTGATCTTGCTTGTAGCTTACGAGGTGGAAGGAGGATATAAGTAGCCGTTGCTAGTGCCTTTTTTGCACTTGTTGGGATATAAGCAAGTGAAATTCATTTAAACAAATTTACAGCTATGTTACTGTTCATATTATTCTTGCTATTTATGATAAAGAATAAATGCCAAAACAAAATATGTACATATGTACATTTTTCTCACACGTGTTGTTTTATTGGTGCTTTCCCTTTCCTTGTGCACATTTTGCTTTTGACTCAGTCAACGGGCAAAATCAAGGGAAAATCCCAAAATTGTAAGGGCTCTCATTTGTTTATTGATATAACAGGTCGCGGTCGCGTGAAATTTGCTGCGGCGTTTCAAAAAGGGTTTTTTTAGGAGCGGATTAGGCCTATCACAAAGTGTTGCAAACTTTTGAGTGTGTCGAATATTGAATAAATGCTGAGTACGAGTATCTTATAGTCTGAGTTTCGACCATAGCTTTCTTACTTATTTTTTTTTATTGAAGTTTAATGTATAAGTACTAAAGTATATCTTAAATGCTTTCTTTCTTAATCATTGCCTCTTACATTCCTCCACGTTCCGATATTTCTGTTTGTTTGGATTAGCTAAATGCTATCCACTATGGATAATAAACTTAATTTATGGTATGTATCCTTGTACAAAGTAGTAATACGTAGTAAGCTATCGATAAGAAGCTATTCGATAGAAGATTCTGCAACAAGCCAGAGACAGAGTTTTATAGAAATTAAATGATATAAAAAAAAAAATTAAATTGAAGAGAAACAAACTTTTAACTTATCTTTTAAAATTTCTTTCTGTCATGTGATCTCTATTTAGTGCAATATCTCATATGTATAAATTGGGGCCTTTACTTCTGCTGTAACTGCTATTTTTCTGCCTACGCCCCTGCACAGTCATATATTCTTTTTCAAAGTCATGTGCAATAATGGTTTGCCCTCTGTTTGCTTTATATGGCGCCCTGTCTGTAGACTAAGAGGCCAAAAAGATTGGCAAGGAGGCGTGTCAAGTTGACCACTAAAATGAAAAGAAAGTTGACGGCACGCAGCGTAATAAAACATTAATAAAACATTTTCAATGTACACCAATTGCCATTTATAATGCGGTTAGAAAGAGGCATTAAAAATACACTTAAGTTTGTAAGCTACGAATAAAGCTACGAAATTTGCTAGAAAGTCTGCACAAATATTTACAATCATTTAAATGATATTCTTAAAATTTTTAAATGTTTCTTAAGTTTTAATCATTACATTGCTCAAATCGTGTGTGCATAACTATATTATTGGCACAATGGTGTCCCCATAATATAGTTATCCATACAGAGCAGCAAGCGGCAATGGTACTAAGATTGCCAAAATCAGCAGGATGTCTCTTGCTTTCAGACCTGATGACTTCCCCTTACCCATTGTTATACTTGAAAATTAATATAAATCAATTATAGTGATGAAGTTAATCTATGACATAAAACAGCTTGAATGCAGTGATTTTGGCAAACTCTCTACTTGGGGATGAGGTGAAGTCTTGAGTGTAGTATGTTGGCTATAACCAATCTCTAAAATTAACCAAACATAGCTGATGATGGATGAGGCATTGGCATGGGCCCAACGTATACTGATGGGAATACACAAAAAGGGGAACATTGAAGTGCATGGAAGCAACTTGATTTCCTTAAACTTCTTATTTCTACAGGGCTAATGAGGTAGTTTTATATTTTAAAAGAATGTTTATTTTAGAAAATATTTTTTTCTTGAGACATTTGAAGATGCTCAGTGTATGCCTCCAGGGAATTCTATATTAAAGGCGCTAATTTGGTTGGTGAAAAGGCTCTTGGACGAATACAGGTGGCTGCTGGCAAATTGTTTATAAAGTGTCGTTATAATAAATAATCTTCTATATATATAAAAAGAATATGTCAGTCTGTTTCTTTGCTTGTTTTCGATATAACACTATCAGTCAAAAGTAAACTTTTTCTAATGGTTTCTCTAATAGGTTTTCCAACGGTTTCTCTAACGAGGGATCTCCTTTAGATCGACCTGATATAATAGTTTCTCTAACGCTTGCTCTAAAAGGTTGTCTAACAAATCTCTCCCAAGGTTTCTCCAACAATTGCTCTAACGAGGTAGTCAAAAAGATTCTAGATTACTCGTAGATTCTACATCACAAGACGTTTCCGCCTATGTACAGGCCAAAACTAGCTTACATAGTTTGAAGATTAATGACAAAAAATTTTAGGTTTAATGTTACGCGCAATATTTCTTTCAAGATAGGTGTTCCAGGCGACTAATTTGACACAATCGGCCAAAAAAGTTTCTGGCCTTAGCATCTAGTTTAAAGCTAGCACTACAAATCGGATACCTATTAGACTCCCTGCTGTCGCACAATCCGTGCCCTCTAAATTAGATCAAAAATACCAATTTCACCTTTTTTTCGTGACTACCAAAATGTTAGAAGCCTTAAATCTAAACTCTCTAAGCTTTACACTAATAACCTATCCTTTGATTAAAAATTAAAATATGAAAATATTTTAATTTTTACAGAAACTTGGTTAAAGCCCAATATCTTAAACTCTGCAATATTTCCTAATAATTATAGTAATTATAATTTGATCGTCCCTCCCGCCAGGGTGGTGGCGTATTGATTGCTGTGGATTCCGGCCTTCTGTCGGAAAAAATTCTGCTTAATATTCCTAACGTAATTGAATTTATAAGAACTAAAGTGTCTTTTAAATGTTTTTCTGTCTTTATCACTGCCCCTTACATTCCACCACGTTCTGATATTTCTGCTTACTTGGATCATCTTAATGCTTAATGGTTTTTGGTGATTTCAACATCTGTGATGTCACGTGAGATGTCACGTGCTGAGATCGACTCAGCAGATTTGATACCTTCAAAGCAATTCGAATTTGTTGACGGCCTATTTAAATTGTCCTTATCTCAAGTTAATTTTGTAACAAACTCATTGTATTGCCAATTTGATTTGATATTTGCTTCTGACCCTTCCATTTCAATGGTCTCTAGAGTAAGTCCGTTTTTTCTTCCTGAAGACCCGTTTCAACCCTCATTACACATTACTATGGATATTCCGATTCCTGCTGTACTTGCATCATTCAACTTGTCAGCTAGAACATATTCATTTAGAAAGGCTGATTTCACTAGCCTTAACAATGTCATCCTTCAATCAGACTGGTCATATTTGTACACTTGTGCAGATATGGACAGTGCGGTAGACTTCTTCTACAAAATCCTTTATTTCATTTTTAGATTTGGTTAAGCTCAGTAGTCCTGTTAGGCTTAATAAGCCTCCTTAGTTTACTCCCTAGTTGTCTAATTTAAAAAATATCAAATACAGACTCTAAGAAGTTCAAAGTCTCGGACTATTAGCGTTATATTTCTGCTCGTTCAAGGATCACTGTCATTAATTCCGAGTGCTATAAAATATATTTGCATCGCTGTAGGGTAAAATTTTCTCAGGGCCCAAAATAATGTTATAACTTTGTTAATTCTAAACGAAAAACATCTGTCCTACCTTCTTCTTTATGTTATAAAAACACGAAAGCAAATACAGAGCAAGGCAATGCAAATTTGCTTGCGTAGTTCTGTCAAACAACTTATTCCTTTCTTAAGTATCGGTCTGATCAGAGATATCCCTATAGCTTGCACAGGTCTAATAACATCCCACCTCCACTAGTCACTAAAAGCTTATTGCTTAATGAACTTAAGTCTATTAAGCCTAACTTTTTTCCTGGCCATGATGGTGTTCCGGGGTGTATTCTAAGATTGCCCTGATGCGCTTTGTAAGCCGATTTTGAAGCTTTTTGATCTATATTTGAAGTCTTCGTCTTTCCCTTCTCTTTGGAAGGAGTCGTTCATTATTCCTCTCCATAAAAAGGGGAATAAGTAGGATGCCCAACACTAAGCTTTTTGAAAAAATATTAACTTCACATTTACAACACTCTAAAATTTCATCTGCTCAGCATTGGTTTATGAAGCGTAGGTCTCCCACCACTAACTTACTAGAATTTTCTTCATTTGTAATACAAGGATTTAAGAATAAAATGCAAACTGACGTCACTTTCATTGACTTCAACAAAGCATTTGACTCGGTAAACCACCATTTACTTATTCATAAGTTAGATCTCCTTGGCTTCCCATCCCATCTTCTTAAGTGGATCTCCGACTACCTTAATCTAAGAACTCAGAAAGTTATTTTAAATAAGTCTTATTCTAAGCCCCTTGGGGTACCACAGGGTAGCCACCTCGGTCCCCTTCTCTTTACCTTATTTACCAACGAGGTTTTATCCCACTCTCGCGTACTGAGGTACGCCGACGACTTTAAGCTTTGTTGGTCCTTCAGAGACTCTTCTCCCACTTCAGGCTGCAAGATGTCCTTGATTCGTTCCACTCGTATTGTTAGGTCAACTTACTAAATCTCAACTGTTCCAAGTGCAAAGTTATGTCGTTTTGTCGTAGCATACCGCCTCAGACATCATACCTTCTTAACGATATGCCCCTTGATCGGATCGACTCAGGCCCTAAATTAAAATTCGCCTTACACATTTCAATTACCGTCAATAAGGCTGTGGGTGTTCTGGGTTTTATCAAACGATGGTCGAAGTAATTTGATGATCCTTATATAACTAAGCTACCCATCTCTTGAAAATCGTAGAATTTTGCTTAATGTTATCTTGATACATAAGCTGATTAATGGTGATATTGAGTTGCCGTCTTTAATGAGCCAAATCAATTTTTGTGTTCCTAGTAGAACTACTAGAAATTATGTTCCTATCTATCTTCAGCACTGTAATTTAAAGTATCTCCTTTTCGTGTCCTTTGTTGTAACTACAATAATCTCTTTAACTTTATCTCTAATAATAACTCAACGCAAACAAAACATCTATACTAACGCATCTAGCTAGTAGATAATGTAAATTGTTTATGGTTTGTTGATTCTTTCACTGAAAGTGAGCGAGCGAGTCCGCGTTTTTTTTCCGTCTTCGCGATTCGTGTCGCTCGTTATGCTGCTGCGCCCCTCGGCTGGTTGGGCGGGATGTGGGAGCTTCTAGCCTGGTCTTCACGCGTAAGAAACCCCGTGCCTTGTTATCGGGGGTCCACTTGAACGTGCAGCGCATTGTCCCTTTACACTACTTGTCATTCGAAAGTGCCGCCATGCTCTAATACACATCTTGCAGCTCCTACAACGACTGCACGTGAAAATGCTAATGCTACAGTACAACAATAAAGTTACAACTTAGCAATAGTGATCTACTACTTAAAAACAGGCAGAAACTTCAAATTTTTCATTTATACTTCAATATGGCACTTAATGCGGCCACGCATTGAAAAAATCCATCCTAATACTCTACGAACTTTCGGTTATGTACTTATGGTACTATAAACATAATAACACAACTAATGGTAGCGAAATGGGAAATAATTCGTTTTGCCTTCACGCATCTAAATCTACCAATAATAACCTTAAACTTACTTTACTGACAAGTCATTTTTTGGATTGCACGGTCGTAAAAGCATCTACGACTCCATTGCTGAACACTTTAACTGTAGTAGTTGGCACAAACCGGCATACCCAGTTGCATCTCACAAGCGATTGGCGCAATTCGCCAAAAAATCTACAAAGCACAATGAGGCTGTATTGCCTCCACCGTCATCCTGCAGTTCGGAAAAAGAAGCTTGGCTTACGCTGCTGCACAACTCGACAAAATACGGAACCGCTATCCTGCTCCCGTTCTTCCTCCGCTTCAATCCACAAGCTCACATGTAACTCATCGCATCCATAAATAGTTTCTCGAAATTCACAAGCACAGCCACTTTCAACTGGCGCTCCGCTAACCGTGTCTTACGTCACGGCATGTCGAAAATTTTTTTTGCCTGGCCCTTAGGATTGCGTGGACTCAGACTAGCACACTCTTTCAGCCCCCACTGGGTTTCACTCTACACATGATTTGTAAATGGCACAGTGCTCTTCAGTTTTAACTTAAAATTAATTAATTTCAAATTTAGTACTAAGACTCATACGTTTCTATGCCATTTGGCATTATTTGCCTGTGACCTAGTGTAATCAATATCGAAAATTTAAGAAATTGCAATGCCTAATTAATTAATTATGTAACTACAAGAAATAAGCATGAATTTTTCATTTTCATTTTATTTTTCATTTTTACTCCCCAAAAAATGTAGCTTTTTCCTAATTTAAGGTGAAAAACTAGCAAAATATTATATCAGAAGTATTAAAAGCTATAGAGCTGAAACTTTTACACAATGCTTATTTTGTCTGCAAGCTGGTTAAATTCAAAATCTATCCAGATCGGACAACTATATCAGATTGCTCCTATATAACCGATTGTTGCGGAATGATTACTTGCACACCAAATGGGGACAGTATATCGGACAAATATATCTTGAAAATAATAAAATCGGTTATATATTTACAATGTGAATGGTAAATAGGCTTCGGCTAGCCTCAATAGTTTGGGACAGGTATATATGAGCTCCTACATGTGCACATCTGCAAGGGCATGTAAGTCTTGTTGTGTTACTGCAAAGCAGAGTGAACTTGGTCGGTAAACAAATTGTATATAGCTCTCATGTAACCTATTTTTCAAAATGGTCATTTGAAACAAAATTCCTTCTGTATCTATTTGAGAAGGCCTCACGCCATATCTATATACCTTTTTAATCCAAAACAAACCAAAACGGATTTATCGGAAAACTATATTCGAGTAGTAGCGGGTATATAGTTACCATGTAAACTTTTAGCATTTATGCTGACAATGATAGGTACCTGGCTAGCGAGCTGGTTCACACACAAAATCTTGCTCAAAATCCTGCTCCGCAACAATACCAAAATTAGAAAGCATCGCATTTATTGTGCGAAAATGGTGCTACAAAGTGTTAGCGAGGGAGTGCAGATATAAAAATAAACATAGTCCGCATAGCATAGCCAATAGAATTCGTATGCTATGTGCTGTCGCAAGCGACGAGTAAATAGGATGTATGTATGCATATCTCAGACAACTATGAAACTACTGTAACTACACTTTTAACATAAAAAGCAACATCTTTTAATTACTTACATTAACACGGCATCTTAATTCCGATACCTCGATTTTCATTAAATGTTTTACTGGTAAGTAGTAGAATCAAGCGCAATCTCTTGCATTTAGTCTTTCCGAAAGCAAGTCAATAAATTTGTATTGTTTACATACATGCATACATACTACATAGTTCCGTTTGCAAAGCAGACATGCATAATGGTCCGACCTGACGTTTGCCACGAAGCTCTTGCATTTAACAGGAAAAACTACCTGTAGAGCGAACTTCTATTTCTTGCAATAGGTAAACTGACAGTATCGTTAAAACAAATTAAAATCAAGTTATACAATTACACTGTGTATATATCGTTCACACACTCGGAGTATAATAAATTGGTGTGTGCTTGATCATGTTGTTATTTAAAATAAAAGCCCCTTATCTGTAATAGACACAATCGCAGGATATTAAAATTGGATCATTTTTAAAACTAGCTCACTCTAAGTTGAGTGAGTAAGAAACGTAAATGTTCTTTCTTGCCCACAATGGGCTGAAAACTCCCTTGGAGCTTGTTACTAGGGGCAGTATCAAAGGAGGACATGTTTAAGTGGGCGAAATAATCAAAAAAGTAAAAATGCATTGTAAAGGAGAAAAAAGGAAAATATTTACAAATGATACTTTTTTGAACTGGTTCTATTAAATTTATAGTATTTGTACAAATGTATACAACGAGCAAAGGTGTTTCAAAAAAGCCAATTTATGTTTATTAATTTTTTTGCTAATCTCTGTACGTACATACATATAATGTGTACATAATATGTTTATTAAAAATCTGTCACAAATATGCATATAAATACATATACGTAACATATGCGTATATGTATTTATTCTATTTAAGAAAATGTAATTGGAATTGCAGCCCCCAAACTTATAATATCCCAAAAACAATTCTGAACCTTTGAACCCAGCTGAAAATGTTTTTTTCGGTTAAGGTTCGGCTCAAACTAAACTTGGTTCGGAACCAGGTTGGGTTCACAACGGAAAAAGTCCGATATCCGGCTCGGAACAGGTTCGGTTCGGTTATGGTTATATTACACAGTTAAGTATTTACAATGTGAATGGTATATAAGATTCGGCAATATAAACCTATAAACCTAACTGTTTTTTTTTTCATTATTGAATATATACCTGTATTTTAAAATTTAATGTAATTATAAAATTTTAAAATATGTATATTGTATATTTTTTTATTGATAGAATTTTTCAAAATTATTAAACTCAGAATAATTTCTTCTCACTAAAAATATGTTTTTTTTTCTTCTGTCGTCTCATTTTTATGAAATAATCTATTTTAATCTATCCTTATGTACTTTATGTTGCTTACTTTTCCTATCTTTAATTAAACTATTTGTTTATCTTCAATTGCTGTTACTGAATGGAATGAACGTTTCTCAATATTCTTTTATCTCCCATTTTCAATTCAAAGTTAATTTCTTTCCTCTCTTATAAGATTGTTCTAACCTAAATTTAGATTACTTAGCGTAATCCATTTGAGGCGATCCTAAGTCCTCTGGCCCGTATTGATCAAGATCGGAAAACTATATCATATAGCTACCATATAACCGAGTGTTCCGAAAGGAACACTTAGGGGCATAACTTTTCTTTTTTTCATTGAAATCAAACCAAATTCGGTTTGCATCCATTTGAGGCTACCCTACCCGCTAGCCTGTTCTGATCAAGATCGCAAGACTATATCATATAGCTCCCATATAACCGATTGTTCCGGAATTAACACTTAGGAGCATAACTTTTCTGTCTTTCTTCCATCATCGTCTTGTATCCACTTCATCCAGATTTGATCTAGATCAGCTATATATTTATAATATAAATGGTATATAAGCTTTCATTTCTTGTTTTTAAATATATAGAGAGATTTTACATTGGTTTAATGGAAACGGTGAGCTTGCAATTTCTGAGCACATGGTGTCCTTTTCCTTTTCCCCTTCCACAACACGATGAGATCGTGTTATTAACTCGTTTGAAACAAATTGAAAATCTCCAATTATCATTTAATGATGTTCAAAATAACTTAGAAGAATAGATTTTTTAAAAATCGGCAGTGAGTTGCCCGCGAGTACTTCGACGCGTTATCCGTGTCGCAAGATACATCAATTCGTGTTCATGTTACCAAACGCAACCCACAAATTCGGGCCAGTTGAACTCTTTGCGACACCAACACAACCGTCATATCGACTTCTTATTGAGCTCAAAAGCCTAGAACAGTACTTCCACCAATGAGATTGTCTACGTTTAGTGGTAGCTACACCGACAGGTCGGATTATTACTCGATTTTTACCACTGTTATCGACAATCATCCGGGCCTGTTGAACCAAGAAAAACTGCAGCATCTGTGATCGTGTCTGCTGGATTTAGCGCTGGATACAATAAGCTCGTTGGGCATTAAAAATAATATTTATCAAATAATATTTATCGAGTACTTCGACGCGTTATCCGTGTCGCAAGATACATCAATTCGTGTTCATGTTACCAAACGCAACCCACAAATTCGGGCCAGTTGAACTCTTTGCGACACCAACACAACCGTCATATCGACTTCTTATTGAGCTCAAAAGCCTAGAACAGTACTTCCACCAATGAGATTGTCTACGTTTAGTGGTAGCTACACCGACAGGTCGGATTATTACTCGATTTTTACCACTGTTATCGACAATCATCCGGGCCTGTTGAACCAAGAAAAACTGCAGCATCTGTGATCGTGTCTGCTGGATTTAGCGCTGGATACAATAAGCTCGTTGGGCAACAAAACCGACGTTTAGTTTTCCAGGCACACATCAATGAGATCTTGGGGTTGAAGAGGGTAGACAATGTATCAGCTGGCATGCTTCGCAAGCTATTGGATAAATTCAAAGAGCACTTTCGCGCCCTGATGAGCATGGGCGATAGTATTCTAATAGCTGGCTCCATCATCTCCCAAATACTTTTGCAAAAGCTCGATCCAGTATCGTAGGCAAAGTGGGAGGAGCACTTGAGGACTTAAATTTTGTTAACTTGATTCCATCGTGGGAAAGCATGACCACGTACCTGGAGCAACGTTGTAGAATAGTGGAATCGACGTATGGCAGCCTAAACACCAAACGCTCAGGTGGGATAGGGTAGAAGAAACAACATTGGTAGAAGCTCTTTTATCGCCACTAATTCAAACACATCTGTCTGCGTTCTATGTGATGATAGCCAGATAACATATTCTGCTGTTCCAGATTTGCAAATCTCTGCTCTTCAGTTCGACTTCAAGATGCAAAACACAGACTTATATTTTAACGTTCTCAACGTTTAGTCTCAATTTCAGAATGCCTAGTTGACACGTTCGTTGACTACACATTTCCTGATTGGCGAACCTCCAAGATCATTTGTGGAGCCTGATGCCTTGTATCTCAATTTTAATCTGCGCATTAGCTGAAAAAGGTGACCTATTTGATTGATTTAGCTGTCAACAAAGCAGCTCTCGTCAATGAGAGAATTCGCCCTCACCACATTGCCCACTGTCAAGAGTGGTTAAACTGATTCGCACGGGTAGCTGTTTTGAGGACTGCCACCGGCTCAAGCAAAGGAACGATAGTTCCTTTGAGCCTGCTTACTCTTAAGGATGTTGTTGAAAGCCACGGGGGGAGTATGTTTGGTCATGCAGTTGCAAATGAATACGATTGTTTTGTAAGTGGCCCTATAAGGCAGCGCAGCTGTAAAGTAATTCAGACATAAGTGATTTTTTTATTATGCTTTTATTTGAATGCTCTTAATTTATAAACATATACTTTGACTTTGTTTGCCCACTCTCAATTTCTTACGCTCACTTGTCGCTTGAAGTTTATCATTATATAGATCAAGAGTCCCGCTGTTGCTCTGGAGTCAGTTATTCTAGATAATGATTGCTTAACAGATGCTTAAACATAGATATATACTAATTAACCCGGAGTGCGTCGCTACGTCTCCTAATACTGATCTATGTTTGTTGTTGTGCTGTCTTGCAAACTACCAGAAATGCTATTCTAGTTTTTTTAGAGTGGCGGTGGAACATCGATAAAATATACCGATATATACCGAAATCAATATTTATTCGTCTGTCGATATTTTTATGTAGACATATGTTTTGTATGTATCGATATCTTTACGTAGATAAAAAGATATCGATGTACATATTAAAAATGTTATTTATCGATATGCACGTTTCGATAACTCAATATGTCGATATACTGATATAGATAACTCCATTTATTGATATATATTTATCAATAATTCAAGATATCGATATGCACAGCAATTTATCGACATATCGATATACATATCCAGATGGCTCCACATATCGATATCTTAATCTATCGATATACGGATATCGATAACCCAGTACATCGATAGACATATGTCGAAAGTGCAATACATTGAAAGACATATTTCGAGAATTTTGTGTTTGAAAATATAAAAATACCTCACATATGAATTTTTGCATGTCCGTGCTTTCCGGTCTTAGAAGTTGACATCTCCACAATTCTGCAGAGCTTTCCTTTTAGCATAACAAATCCGGAATCAAGGTCCCGAATTGGTGGTCATCAGTCATTTCAGCCATTTCTCACGAATATACCCAATGTAGAGTTATACAAGAAAGTATGTGATCCGTGGCCGCTTCAGACGAAGATGTTCAGTAAAAGGGGTTAAGTGTCGGTTTCAAAAAGAAAGCCTTGTCTGCAAAGATGATGACGAAAATTTGATGCAGAGATCGTTATGATACTATGGAGGGATCACTTCTCAAGTCTGTTGACGGGCGCAGACGACCCGGGTACCAGCATCGGCGATAATGATCCACGAACCCCAATCGATTACGATGGCGTAGACGTACCGGCCCAAAGCCATATGAAGGTTAAGGTTGCAATACAGCGACTTAAGAACAACAAAGCCCCAGATGCTGACGGTATGCCTGTTGAGTTATTTAGATCTGGTGCCAATAAGTTGGTAAGGTGTATGCATCCACTTATCTGGGAGATATATCTTGTGGAAAGCATGCCCGAACATTGAAGAAGAAGGTCGATGCCACTTTAAGCACCAATTATCGTGGTATTAGCCTTCTCTCCATCGCATATAAGATTCTTTCGATCGTACTGTGAAAGAGGATGAAACCACATGCAAAGGCACTGATTGGACCTTCTCATGCGGTTTTGGACCTGGCAAATTCACCATTGACCAGATCTTTACTCTACGCCAAATTCTGGAAAAGACCTATAAAAATCAGATAGACACTTACCATCTTTTTGTTGACTACAAGGCTGCCTTCAATAGTCCATTGCGGGAACGCTTATATAGCGCCATGTCTGGGCTTGGTATTCGTGCAAAGCTAAATTGACTTTGCAGAATGACTTTGAGCAATACTATCAGCTCCGTAAACATCAACTGCTGAAATTTGATTCAGATAGGGCCACAATATCAAAATCACACCATGTTCGGTTTGTATTCATTTTAAGATGCCTTACGTCCGTTGGTCAAGTTTTATTCACATCGGGCAAATACATCACATAGCCCCATAGAACCTATTTTTTCGAAATAAACTTAAAATATTTTAGGAGGCCCCACATTCAGAGACAAAACTGTATTCAGATCAAACAACTATATCATATATGCCCCATATAACCGTTATTTTCTGAATGAACACCAAATGTTTGTTTTTGATCGAAATCTAACCAAATTTGGTTTTATCTATCACAGACAAAATGTTATGTAGCTCGGACAATTATATCATATAGCCCTCACTGAACAATTTTTTTTTCATCCAAATCGAACTAAATTCGGCTTTTATTGTTATTGGTGTTGTTAAGTGTCTATAAGTTCGTCCTTTTCATTTTTTTATATCTCTGTTTAAAGTTTATGACTCTATGCTAGTTTTCGCCTTGCTGTCTCCTTTTCTTTTTCATCCTCGATTCCATGTTCTGCCTCTGCTTTTATGTGTACGTACGGTCGATACGTTGTCTTTCGTGAGTGGCAGTAAAAATTTTGTAGCTAGTAATGAGCGTAGCCACTTTATCTCTTCGGGGATGGCCATGTTGGTTTTATTTATAAACCATTCCTTATTTAATGTTAGTGCAAATTCGGGAGTTGGCATTGCTTATTTTGTTGTTAGTGTCTTTGCTTTCTTTCGTACGAATGTTCTGGTATTTCCTTGTCATTCAGTGCTTTCTTAATCTGCTTCGTATGCATTAGTCTGGTTTTTGTCGAATGTGTCGTTCTGTTTATTTAATTTCTGGTCGTTTTTTATTAAAATATGTTTGTTTGCCGAAAACTAACTCATATGGAAAATAAGTATGTGAGATTAAGGAAGTCGTGTTGAAACACTACACGAAATATTGAAGCCATGCATCCCAATCTGTCTTATCAACAGATATATATATATGAATGGATGTAATCTTTAAAAGTTATATGATTCTTTTAACTGTTCCAATTGTCTGATCGTGCTGTGCTGTAGACATTATATTGTCTATTTTTAAGCACAGGTCCCTAATTATGGAATTTTTACATTCAGTTTTATTTGGAACTGGAATAGCTACGAGATACTTTGTTAAGTCGCATACCAATGATATGGAGTAGTCGTTACCATTTTCAGATTTAGGTAGCGGACATACATATAGAATCCACTATCACTCTGTGAAAGGCGCGCATTGGTCTGACATTACCTTGTCATTCAGTGTTTATACTCATACTCCAGTGAAGTTAACGAGTATATCGTATTCGTGCAAATGTATGTAATAGGTAAAAGGACGCGTTTCCGACCCCATAAAGTATATATATTATTGATCAGCATCAATAGTCCGTCCATATGAACACCTAAATATCGGAGACTATAAAAGTTAGAGATTTGGTATGTAGACTCCCCAGTGTTTCGTCAGATCAAGTTTGTTTTAAAATTCCCGCCCCCACATATATATTAATTATACTCGTATTCTAGTAAATATTTACGAATATATTATATTCAAGCACATGAAATTTGGGCAAAAGGAAGCGTTTCCGATTCCATAATGTGCATATATACTTGATCAGGATCAACATCCGAGTCGATCTAGCCATGTCCGTCTGTCCGTCCTAGAACACCTCGATCTCAGAGACTAGTAGACCTAGAATCACCAAGCTTGGTATGCAGACGAAAAGTGCGAGAAGTAACTCAATTGCAAAGCCCTACATATCGTGAAAGCTACATGAAGCTATGAAATAAATGCAAGAAATGTTAAGTTAAATTACTCCTTAATATATACTTTCGGCAAACCGAAGCAAACCTTCTTTTCCTGTTTTCTTAAGTTTTGCATTACTATGTGTAGATCCCATCAAGCTAGTAGTTAAGCAATAGAAAGAAACCGTTATAGAGTCATGACAGTGAACTCGTGCTTGCTGCTGGCATCTTCTGTGGTCCGCCGAGCGAAATGCAAAACGCAGTTTCTTACCAAAACGTCATTGTTTTCAACGGTGGGAATCGAATTGAGCCCAGATTGATTTTTGAAAATTTGCCAAGTTCACTGACATAGAAAAAGACAAAAGCAAAACCAGCAATAGCCGAACCCATGCTAAAAAGCAAAAGTATTAAATTTTGCATAAAATCGTGATTCACTGTTAGTCTAATTTTGGTCGTTATTGTTTTTTTATACACCCTGTAAGTATGGTACAAGGGTACATTAAAGTTATTGCATTGGATGTAACAAGCAGAAGGAAGCATTTCCGACCCCTTGACCAGCATGACAAGCCGAGTCTAGTCTAGCCATGTCCGTCTGTCCTAACGGATGTATGAAAATTATATTTTATATAAATATGTACGCAGATCAAGTATATTTTATTTTTTGCCACGACCACTTTTTAGGATGGTCACCATATAAACCCACATTCCACTTTCTTTCACTTTATTTCATAGCTTTTTTTGGTTTTGGAATTGAAGTCCCATAGAATCGATTTTCTACAGGTATTTACAGGGTATTTATTTATCGAACAAGCTCTACTGTAGTGATCTTATTTGTTAATGTATGAATATACTCACACATTCATACATACACGCGCAGTAGCGCCCATTCGAAAATCAGCCAATCACATAAACAAAGCGAATAAATTTGTTATCTCAAGCCCAAAAGTCTTTTGTTTTTCTCATGCCACATTTGGGCGGAGGTGTTTGGCCACTAAATAATGAAGCATATTCTCTCTCTATTTCAGTTCCTATTTTAAGCAGATTAATATCTTTTATTTGCCAAGCATATTGAAACCGAAAGTGAAGGTATTTTAATTTTGGACAGGTTTTTCGGTATATTAACACATACAAATATATTTGTACCTATGTTCAGCGAATTTACTTATGTATGAATGCGCAAACATATTATGTATCTAATAATGCCCTACATCCAGCTGCAAGGTAACGCATAAGAATACCAGCAAATCAGAGGAGTATTAGCTATTATGTAATGCATAGTTTGAAAAAAATAGGAGAAATAAACTCTTTTCATTTTTGGACATTTCCGGCTCTTTTCATAAAGTGCCACGTGATTTGGCCTTGTATTTGTATGTTTGATTCATCATGACTGGACACATACGTATATCATAAAACTGCCATATATACGACTGCTTAGAATGAAATTGAATAGAATTAATTTACTCCTTGCCATTTTAGTCATTACCTCGAGATGCAGATGAGGAATACATTTATCACAAAAATTTGTCATTGGTAATAGCTGTCTAATTCACGCCTTGTCGAATAATAGCAATGATAATTGGAACGGCATATAAAGATAAGAAAAGCGAAAGGAGTTCGATATTTCTCGAACTGTAGAACAAACTCTTTTGAATCGCATTCTATCTTAAGGAAACATCTGTTTGAAAAAAACTGCTTGAAATATAGGTTTTTTTTTCAAACCGGGTATGACCACCTCTTATTAGATTGTGTTAGTGTGTTTGTCTTCATTTTGGTTGTAGAGGAGGCCAATTGTTAGCACGAATATATATACGCTATTTACACCAGCCAACAGGCCGTTGCAACCACATGCAGTTGCGTCTATTTTTCTGCTCTCCAGACCAGAGTACGAATAAATTCAAGACCACATTTCACATGTGACTGACTGGCATCGCTGCAGCAGAATTTTCGGGGTGAATTACCGATTAAGTTGTTGAGGTTGAGGGGAAAATGCCAAGAGCCAAAATGCCACAAGACTGAATTACATGCATACACATAGACATTTTACTGCTATTTACATTTTTATGCATACAGTTTGTAAGCATATGCATATACGTACACGCGCTGTTTGTTGGCGCAACGGCTTTTACTTTTCACCAGAGTTTTAGTGGAAGTAGCAGCACATAATTGAATTTCATCGGGGTCGGGGCAAGACGACGAGTTATCGTTGATTAAAATTATAATTTCAATACTAAATTAGATGCTTCAAATTCAAAGCCTTTTTCACACCCCATGACATATCATAATTAAATTTGAAGCGACACATCTCCAATCCGCAGTTCCGCCCTGTATGAAATATAATTGAATTTATTATATGATTTCTCTAAAAATATTGTACACGTATTTATTTTGTACATATTTATTCTGTTATACTTGTGTTGACTTCCTAAAAACTGTTAATCTATGGTATCAGCAACATGAAAGTTACAAAACGCTTTCTGATTACTGTTGTAAAATAAGAATTTTATTATAAAATGGAGTTTTGAATGAGCTTACTACTGGAGAGCAGGTTAATATTAAAACCGTGGATGAATCTAACTGACAAATAGACCATATTGCTGCTGCAGGGAACCGGCCACGCAAAAATATATTTCAATTTTTGACAACGTGTACAGCATATTTGGATACATCAGTTTCATCTTCAATACCAATCGGACGATGGACAGATAAACAGACAGGGCTAGATCGACTTGTCTCTTAATCCTTATCAAGAATGTATATTCGTACTTTATTGGGACGGAAACGCTGTATGTAACAGGCAGAAGGAACCGTCAGCATCAACAGCCGAGTCGATCTAGCCATGTCCGTCTGTCCGTCCGTATGAGCACCTAGATCACGGAGACTATAAGACTATTTGCAAACACTCCTAGTGTTTGGTCTGATCAAGTTTGTTTTAAAATGTTGCCACGCCACCTCGCGAACTCGCAAATCGATGAAAACAATACATCTCCAACAATTTTTGACGCATTTAGTTGAAACTCAGTTTATATATGTATACGCTCATAATCTACCGATTTGCTAAATTTCATTAAGATCGGATAATAATTGAAAACAAAAACGTAATAAAAACATTTTTTATGAGAGTACCCCACTCCCACAAAAACAAAACAACAATCAAATACAATTATACAATACAATACAAAAACAATTAAATAAATGCTGAATACGAGCACCTTATAGCCGTAATGTCGACAATAGCGTTCTTACTTGTTTGTTTTTTCCGGTTTTTCGACTTTAAAATTTAATTGAAATTAGACAAACATTGTACATCCTTCAAAGTGCATGCATTTGCATAGCTAACTTAATTCTGCCTCGTTTTAGGTACAAACCATTCAAATCTATGGGGAAACAGCAAAATATAAAAACATTTTCAAGCTAGTCTCCTAGATGTAGATGTTCTTACAGACGGACATGGCTAGATCGACTCGGCTTGTCACCCTGATCAAAATATACATACTTGATGGGGAAACGCTGAATCCTGAAACATTGCAAAAACTTTAATATACCCATGTACCATACGTACAGGGTATAAAAACTTAAACTAAATAAGGGAAACTTTATATGTAATACACGCATACTTTATTTAAAGCTGAATAATATTTATTGCAAATATGCACACCCAAACCTAATAGGTAAATGCAATTTGATTCATATTAAGTACTTATTACCATTTTTTCAACTTTATAGTAGATTTAAACTTTGAGCATTTAAATGTATAATTTAACTATGTTTCATATTTGATATGACAGGCGGGCAACGGCGTAGCCTGCTAAGGTCGAGGGTTCTAGTCACAGCAACAAATATTTGGTTTTACTATTAAATGAAGTGTAATAACTTCAAAATAAAGTGTATTTCACTTTACCCTAAATTTAAGGTGATTTCTTATACTACATTTTAAAATCAAAGTGTTGCAACATTTAATGTTAACCAAAGTACATAAATATACAGTTCAGCCAAGTAATCGCAGTGTAATCGGCGTAATCGGCAGTGCGTTAGACCCGCGTACATGTGGTCCCAGGTAGTTCAATCCCCACCCGAGGTAGGATTTATAAATGCTTTACTACTTTATTATACTCGGGCTGTAGTAGAGCAAACGAGTATATTGTGTTCGTACATTTTTGGTCAGCGTCAACAGCCGAGACGATCTAAGATAATAAATATGTTAAAGTTAATTAATATAGCTGGTCTTTATTTGTGTGTAAAAAGTTTTCAAGAAATTTGTTGCTTTCTATGTTTTTACATCTGATCATAAGGACACGCTAAGCGCTATCCCGGCTTTCGTGTTTCTAGTACAAAAAGTATTGATTTTGGAAACCTTTTTTATTATTCATCCAGATCAATTGAACAGCAACCGGCTCATATCGTCAACGATATAACTATGTTGGATATCCACCGAAAATTAAATTTGATATTAATTCATTTAGCACGGCACTTAGCCGTAAGTTCGCCGATGATCACAACACAATTATACAGTATTCGAGTCCTAGGTATCCACTAAGCAGAATTAGCAGAAAAGGGTGTATAGCAAAAAAATATCTTAAACGATATTGAAAGGCATCTTTTTGAACAATATCAATATAGAACTTAGAATATAACGCCATACTGGTAGTAAGCTTGCAGTTATCTCCTTGGCCGATTTAGCAAAATTGTTCAATTGTTCCGTGGCCGATTTTGCAAAACAAAACTCCCAGTGTCAAATCTGTATTCAAAAAAATTGTATTGAAAAAATTAAACAGTAAAAGCGATGCAACAGTTTTACTTTGACCTTGATAGAAATGCAAAATTATTAACCGTGTTAATGTTAAAAAGATTTCTAATAAATGGAATTATGGTCAGATTACACGCAAAGTAAATGATCATTAAAGATAGCGTAGCATCTAAGGAAAAATGCACAATTTAATCCAGGAGCATATTAAACGCAGTAGATTTACTGACAACCCACAAATGCAGGAGATTGAAATTGTCGTACCCGAAAATATAATTGTTCCAAAAAACAATGCACAAGATTCTAATAAGCACGTTGAGAATAAATGAAACAACTTCTCAGTATGTCCATGCTATTAAACCACCCAAATGATATGATTGGGATTAAATAAAGTAATTAGTAGAAAATGACAGAAAGTTAAAATGAATTTTGCTAGTTTTATTATATTTTAATGATCCTCAAATTTCAACTATTATTGAACTATTGGTGTAATACTGTATCAACCTTGCCATTATTAGGAATGAGGAAGCTATAAGGTTTTGCGGTTTGTGGGGGCGGGAGGGGGCGTGGCACAAGGGGAGTCTACATACCAGCTCTAACAGTCTCCGAGATCTAGGTGTTCATATGGACGGACATGGCTAGATCGACTCGGCTGTTGATGCTGATCAAGAATACATATACTTTATAGGGTCTTAGACGCTTCCTTCTGCCTGTTACATACATTTGCACGAATACAATATACTCTTTTTACTCTACTAGAGTAGAAGAATAAAAAGCATGTAATAATATCGTTTAAATGAATGTAAACACGTGACTTCAAGTTTGCTTATGAATATTATGTCTATCCACAAGCTGATCAAGATTTTTAATTGGATATGCCCCACCCATTTTTTGAGGTAGCTATTCTACATACCAACCTCACCTTGGACCCCTTCTCTGCACCCTATATATCAATGATCATCCCGTTCTCGTCCTATAATGTACGCCAACGATGTTAAGCTTGGCTTTTCCTTTAACGACTCTTCCTTCAAGAACACCTTGATGCTTTCCAATCGTGGTGTCAGGACACTTGCTAAATCTGAACTAATTGCAAAGTCATGTCGTTTTGCCGAAGCATAGCGTTTCAGACATCGTACCTTCTTAACGATAGGTCCCTTGATCGGATAGATACCGTGGATTACTTGGGTGTTCTTTTAGACCATAAATTCAAATTTGATCTTCACATTTGACTATCGTCAATAAGTCCGTGAGAGTATTCTAGGTTTTATTAAGTACTGGTCAAAGGAATTCGATGAGCCTTATACAACTAAAGTTCTGTTCACTTTCCTGGTACTCGTCGTGTGTCTGATGTTCTCAATACAGGAATTACCAGGACCGCATGAGTACATTCAAAAGAATTTTTTTTTCCGTGGCTAAAGCTGGGATCCAAATAGCCACCTACATTCATATTTAAGTAGGCTTCTCTTAGAAACCTTAGAAAACCGTAGAATCATGCTTAATGTTATCTTTATATAATGCTATATAATGTTATCTATATAATGCTGAAAATGACTCTCCGACTGCCAAATTAATTTGTCTGTTTCTCGTAGAACTACTAAAAACTATGCTCCTATTGTAAGTCAGCATTGTAAGTCAAAGTATGGTTAGCATGCACCTTTTTGTATTCTGTGTTCTAACAATCTCTTCAAGTTTATATGATCGATTACACTGACTCTTAAGAAGCTATAAGAGCTCAGTGATATAATTTTAATTCAAATTGTATGTATATACACTTCGCATAAAGATACTTGCAGACAGTAGGAGTTTTAGGTGTTAATAGAAGGTACTGTAAAAAAGCTTACCGATACTGACCGGAGCTTAGCCTGGCATATCGGAAACAACACTAACATTAACAGAACATTTCACTGGCAGCCTGAGAAAAAATAAAAGACTTGTGTAGAAAACAAACTTGGTATAAGCAAAAATGCAAATTCGCAAAAATATTCGCATAGCCAAAGAATCGGTTATAAGTTTCCAACTTGTTTTGCATATTAAAATCCACTCTTTAGTTTAAAGGTTCGTTCGTTTCTCTTATGTTCAATTCGTGCTTTGCCAGAGCTTTCTTGAGCTATTATGCACAGTGGGTGGTATCACAGATCTAGCGGGAGTAAATTAAAATTACTAAATTAGACAATTTTTTGTTTGTGTATCACTGCTGTTATATGAACTGACGTTGACGTTAAGTGGATTACTGAGTTACATTGTGGCCTACCAGGACAAATGACGCTGAACCTTGAGGTCGCTTAAAAGAGGTCGTCAAGCAAGAAATCGTCGATAAAATCAATGAAATGATATTGCACGATGGGAGAATGGGACTGCATGAGGTAGCTGAAGTTTGCGGCCTGGCAACTGAGCGAGTACATCACAATTTACATTAATATTTGGACATGAAAAAGCTATCCGCACGCTAGGGCCCGCAGTGACTCCATAAATTGGGCTACGAACTGATACTTGTTAAAATTGGCTCGATATAGGAAGGTTCTCAGTAATATCTCCTAAGGGACCCCTGGACAGAGCAAGCTGCTAACTATGACCTTGGCACAAAGTTGTAAATAAGGAATGTTGCTTTGTGGCCGCATGTTCAAATTTTACTGTGACTATACGCATTGTAAGTACATATAATAATATATTTGTTATCCAGTACAAATAATTGATTGAAATTATAAAAAAAAGAAGTAAGAACTTTATATTTGAAATTTCGACTATAAGATACCCGTACTCACCATTTATTTCATATTTGACTCATCCTCAAAAGTATGCAACACAAGGAGAGACATACAGAGGGGCATGGCTGGATCGACTCGGCTGCCATGTTGCATACATTTGCATGAATACAATATACTCGTTTACTCTATAGAGTACGAGTTAAAACATTAAATCTTAACATGTTTATTCGTAATTGAATGTGTACTTATTTCCCACTGTACGACTGCGATGACCGACCGTCGCCGCTTCGCTTAACGACTTACTCTGCACTGCGATGCCTGATCTGCTGCAATTTCTTGCGCTCTTTGAGCTATAGCCAGATCTAGCCCCAGCCTCATAGCCAAGTCCATCGCGTGATTCACTCAGCCATTCGCCACTCGTTCACAAGTTCGGCCGCCTGCAGTGCGTTGTTCCATGATTTTATATAGCCATACCTGCGCGGTTGCTGCTTCAGTTTGGTGCTTAAACGCGTTGCGCGTGCTTCGATATCGCCTTGAGGCAGCTCGAGCTAGTACAATAACGATTTGTGGCTTAGCTAGAGTGCCTGCCAGTTGAGATTTTTAGCCATAGCTCAGCCAAATTGCAAATTATATGCCTGCATAGCGTATCCTGCTCGCCAAAAACTCGCAAGCAAAACAAGTGTGAAAAAATTGTGCCGAGGCAACGCAACGTAATTCCGCAAAGTGCATGGTGGAAAGTAAATCTGATTAGATTGTTGTCCATAGTAAAAAGTGAAAATGTTTGCTACGTGGACCAGGTCGCATAAGGGATTACAACAATGTATTGGTCTGCTGGCCGTTGTTGCGATACTTTCGGATTTGCCAGCAATTCTGGCTGTGCGTGTCAGCAATTCACAACAAAAACAACGTATTAAAGGTAAAACCAAGTTCACCATTACCCATGCTCAAGAATTTGGCAAACAATTTTTTAAGCAACAAGCGTTTCATTAGGATGCTTGGTTTGCGTTAGATGGAAGCGTGACAGAAGAAACTTGATTTTATTATATTCCTTTAACTTAATCGAATGATTATTTAATAACATAAATAATTAGTATTTGAGCAATTGCAACAAACCATTAAAACCTGTGTGAAATTCCCAATCTGATTTGGATGGGAAGCCGATATGTAATGAGTTAATGTTACATGAATTTAGCAATCAATGCTTCCTTTACCAAAAGGCAGGCAATTTGGAAACTAAATTGAAATTTCAAACGAGAGGCGTGCACGTCCAAGAAAACATAATGGGGTGGCCTTGTCTACAGTCATACATATGCACGCACATACTTTCATTTTGTTGCTGCTGTTGGCGTTGTGTTATTGTTGTGTGTTGTAGATATACAAACATTTTAAACGGATGTACATAATATACTCTACAGCCAGCTTTACAACTTATTAATGACATTGTCACTGCAACCTCTCCGATATAAATATGAAACCGAATAGTGCGCTTTAATTTGTGTTCAGCTGCAGCTTTAGCTGACTCATTTGCGCAAAGGCCTGAACAAAAATAAACCACAGAGTTATCCATGGAAATGAGAAAACACAAAATGCATTTTAAGAGCAAAGACATAACATTAACATTATACTTTTAGGTATGCCCTAGGCATATTTAGATTAGGTCTGAAAGTTTCCAAATTATACCAGCAAATGATTAATATTCATATTATAAAACAAGCTCTGAGCATTAAATTTAGGATATGGGGAAGTATAAAGAGAACTAAGAGGCTCACTAAGATCGTTGTACGCAGAGAAAAAATTGCATTAGGCTATGTTTTTTGAACTTCAAGTCAACCTTGCACTTAGTGTTAAGACACAAACTACGACAACTAGATGAGATCGTCACAATGCCGTCCGGCAGATGGGTTTCAAAAGTGAAAAACTTTTTTTTTTTTGGTGGTGGGGTGTTCTCATACAAAATGTTTTTTTTGTGGATTTGTGGAAGATATAAAGGTTTGCGGGGGCGCGAGGAGGCGTGGCAAAATTTAAAAACACACTTGACCTGACTCCCCATAAGGGGAGTTTCTTACAGTCCCCGAGATCTAGGTGTTCATACGGACGGACAGACGGATACGGCTAGATCGTCTCGGATGTTGATGCTGATCATGAATATATACTTTATTTGGTCTGAAACGCTTCCTTTTGCATGATTCATACATTTGCACAAATACGATATACTCGTTAACTCTATATAGTACGAGTATAAAAATCGATGTTGTTTGATGAACCGGGTTCAAAATTTCGATACATCGATGTTTTCAAAAATGAAAAACACAACAAAAATTCCTAGCATTTTATCAGTTCGATCGCAATGCAGATCACAAAAAGTGATATATGCTTTCCTAGCAAAATCACAAAGCATCAATTCAAATTGCTTCCTAGATATATAGAAACCATAAGCAAAATCACAAATTGGGTGCAATACTTTTTATCAATGATATGTAATAGCATTATACGGCTCTTTCGGTTGCGTTGCTGTTGCTGGCCTAAAGCTCAATCTGAGGGAACTGATGCTCAAAGTATTGATTAAAGCTGCTATTAATAAATGGGTAGATGCTGTCCATTGAATCTCAAAAATCAATGGGCTTAGACTAAAAGTTCGCGATAGGCATTCTTAAATACGCGTGTATGCGTGCGCGTGCGCATGTTTGTGGAGGTGGATCCAGAAAGAAGACTCGTTTGATTCAGACTTTGAGTCACAAAATCGGATAATAATTGTAAAGAAAATCGTAAAAAAAGACATTTGGTATGAAAACATTTGGTATTTTACTCTTATACTCTACACTTATACCATCTAACAAGAATTCAAAAAGTCTCAAGGGATTATCCTATATCTTTCCGATCGATAACACAGATATATACGGTAATATTTCGATGAACAATTCTTTGTATATATCTTAAATATGAATATAACAAAAGGTTTCTGCCTTTCAATTGAAATTGATAACGCTCGATCACATAATATTATAACAACATTTATATATAACAAGAAAAAAACGATAAAATACCTTTCAGAGCTTTACAAGCTGCAACGTATAACATAAATTAAGTAATTGTAGTTATAAACAAAAATCATTATTAAGCTTTTATATGGGCAGCCTAATAGAACCGGTAAGACACTAAAAGAGTCGCATTTTTACGTAATTTGACATCCGCTGGAGCTGAACTGAGCAATATATGTGTCCATTTATCTTTCGGAACGCCCAATATGCGCGCCTTTCTGGATTTGGATTTCAACGTGTTTACCCGTCTATATCTATGCATCGATTACTTTGGCTCAGAGAGAGTTAAGAATGTACCTGTGTGTAGTGTGGCTACCGTGACATATACATATTTACATTACGACTCTAAAAATGCACAATTTTTGCTTAGATACATGTGTATGTATTTCACTTTTCAGCATTTTGACATACAGTTCACAAGTACAAAAATTTATAAGTACATGTAGGTACATTCATTCATACATAACCCCTATATATATATATATATATATATAGCCTTTAGTGTTGTTGGTAGTATTTGATTGGGCTGTTGCTGTGGTTGGGTTTTGTGGTATCAGCCGGCCACACCCCAAAACCAAAACCAATCTGAAACTGCTGTAACTGCATAGCGACTGTAACTGTGGCTGTGCACGTTTGGGCCAAATTGGCTTTGACGGCAGCGAGTGCCAACAAAAACCAACCAAAACCGAACGCAATATGGGCATAATTATTTTAAAATAAAAGACGGTGTAAAATCACAGCGGCTGCAATTTACTCTGATTTCCTGTATGCAGCAATGCTCTATGCATGTGCATAAACATATACAAGTGTAGGATGGTGTACTACGTTTCGTACATGCACTTGTAGATACAAATGTGTGCACGATATGCGTAATAGCAGAAAGACGCACTCTATCTGCTGAAAATTAAAAAAAAAAATTAAAAACCCGATGGTTGAATGAGTGACCTGATCTAAACAATTTCTTCATTTTTCTGACATGAGCTGAAACATTTCGCTAGTCTCATTTTGTTAGTCTCATTTCCAAATTAAAACTGGAGGTCGATTTGTAGAAAGTTAATAAATGGCCCGACTCACTTCTAACAAATCTTTTTAGTATATAATAAGTGGTAGTTAGTGGCTCTTTTATATGGGGATACTGATTTACTGACTTTAATAATTAAAAACAAGAAAATAAAGCTGGCTTCGGCTTACTTATATACCATTCAAATTGAAATTATATAACAAACGTTTAGGGTAAATTAACTTCATTCTCTTCATTTACGAGCATTTAACTAAAATCTGTCCCTTAATATTTTTTTAAATATTTAATTTTTTTTGTTCTTCTCATGGAATGCTCTTTTCGTTTTCCTACTAAGTGTGCATTCTGAAACAGATGCTTCTATGGCAGCCATATGATATAGTTATCCAATCCGGATATATCTCAAACAAAAAGATACAAAAAGCTCCCCTCATCATGCTGCTCAAGAATATATATAATTTCTATGGTCGCAAACGCTTCTTTATCTGAGTTGCAGGCTTCATGACAAAATGAATATACATTCACTTTGTTTTTTTTTTTGTGAAAGGTTTAATGAAATCCTTAGTTGAATTCAATATATATTTTGCCTATATATAAATATATTTGTACATATGTATTTACGTATTTATGAGTGCAATTCGTATACTAGAAACTTCAAATTGAAATTCCAATGGAAAACCCGTTGAACCCGTTGCAACAACCGCCGTCAGTATCTGTATCTGGGCGCTAAGTCAGTCTAAGATATTTTGCTTCTGCGCAGAGGCACAAGCAGAGGGAGCACGTTAAAATGCCATGTTCAGCTTCAGCTCGGTTCAGTTTCGATTCAGTTTAGTCGTTGGGTTTTTGGCAACGATTGCGACATAATGCATATGATATACGCTAGAAGCAATTTGTGCGCTTGGGACTTAAGCTAATATGAATATGTATTCATTTTATATATGTATTTATAAGTACATATTTATATTCTTTTATATTGTATTTTGTGTTTGCTATTGTGTACTTCGACATTTGCTTATAATTTATGAAATTCGTTATTCCAAATATAAGTTAGGCAAGGTTGCTGTGCTCTTGTAACTGATGACAAAATCAATAAAATTCGTTAGAGCATCTTCTTTTCCTACAAAATGCAAAATATAGCAGCATAAATAATCCATTGATTTAAATAATGAATACTGCAAAAACAAGTTCGAAAAATTCTTTAATCCAAAGATGAAAACAGGATGAATTTGAAACTGGTCCCCTGCACGAGAATATTAATTATATATGAACTTCTTTATATCGATACGCATAAATGAGAACATACCTAGATATACATACATATATATATATATATATATAACGATATATATGTATATATATAGATACAGTAAGAATGTAGAGAGATGTGTGGATATATCTCTCGAAGTATCTATGACTATGCTGTAGGGTGTGTATTTTTTTAATTTTCATTTGAGATGCCCCGCTTTGGAATGGTGACCATCATATTGCATGTAATCGACTCTGAAGAAAGTGAAGTCAAACCCATTAATAGAGGACTATTAATTTGGCTAATTCAAAAGCATACGTTAGCCTTTGTCAAATTCATAAAATCAACAAAGACAACCATAAAAGCTATGTATGCTAATAAGAATTTGCACATTTTTGCAAATTTTTAATTAAACGCTTCCGTAAGGGGTGATAAATGTGGGTCAAAAACGCACAAATGAAGCAAACTCGACCGCTTTGGGTTTAGCCAAAAATTGATGCAGATACACATAAGTTTTTACACACATGCAGACTCCAATTTACATATAAATATTTATTATCATTGGACAATGCGAACCCCAATCGAAATCTCTGCCTCAGCCTTTGCGAGTCGAGCTTGGATCGTGCTGATGGAGCAATACCCTTGTGTCTTAAATTTAGCTAATAAATTGCGCGAAGTAAGCTCGGTAAATATTGCAAAACAGCAGCTCATGAAAACACCAAATAGCAACAGCATCGGCAACCGCAACAACCTTGAGAGCTGTCCAAGCTATGATAAACTGCCACCGTTTATGACATTTTCATTTGGACTATAATAACTGCTACACTCTAGTGGTAAGGCAGAGTAAAGTCGCCGGTTGGGCATCAATCCCAGTCGAAGTCGTAGTCCCAGTCACTGACACTGCTACCGCCCACCTCAGAAAGCCAAGGTAGCCAGCCCTAATTTGTATTGTTGTGATTAAATTTCACCTGCTTTGAGCTCCTTGAGCTCTTACGCTAGGCCCACTTAAGCATCGCCTAATTTGTCCGGGCTCCGAAACTGGCCATTTTAAGTGGCAGCTGTATGTGTCAAACTGCACTTAATTCTCAGCCACATAGATAATTTGGGTCAAATAAAATGCAGACAGAGGCTGAGTCCAAATAACCCGCCAAACAAGACAGGGCAGTATAACAAACTAGTTGAAGCTAGAGATAGATAGAGTTGCTGCTAGAGTTAGAGCTTGAGTGTTGGTTCTGCAGCAGCTCGCTAGCTCCAGTTGTGTGTACGAGAATGTACGAGTATGTCTTTATGTATTCATATAGTGTATAGTCAATGTTGAACATAGCAGAGCTAGCGCAACGAAATGGAACAGAAAATAAGGAAAATGAAAAACCCGTTGACGCAAAATGCGACAGCGACAACAACGACAACGACAACCGCCTAATAAAGTTGGCGCTGGACAAAGCTTTAACACAGCGAAAAAAATATAATCAAGCTTGAGCCGCCAAACAAAAGTCGCTGTACCACTACTCTGCGAATTCGAGGCTTAGCAAATGCAAGCGTACCCACAACTCATTGTGCACAAACAATGTGGCCAATTCTTGAGTGCGCACGGCGGACGGAATTTGCAATTGACAACATTTATGTGTATATTTGTGAATAAATTCGTATATATGTAATGACTCGATTGGGTAAAATGGGAATAATATTTAAAGACTTTTCGTCCAAAAGGTTGTTAAATTTGAATGCACAAATGCATATATGTATGTTCAAATAACGTTTACTGAAGTCAATTCTTTTCGTTTTACTGCTTAATTTTGATACTTTTTATACCATTAAAAAAAAGTGTATGCATATGAATTTTGTCATGAAGTTTACAATGCATGGAAGGACTATATAAACTATGTATTTTCAACACAAAGATCTCACTAGTCCCTTGGCTGCACGCTGGTTAAGTTCAAGATTAATCAAAATCTGACAGCTATATCATATAGCTCTAAGGAAGCTTTTCCGCTATATAAAGTTTCCGGCTAAATATATATACATATATATTCTTGATCAGCACGACAAGCGGAGTCGATATAGCCATGTTCGTCTGTCGCAACCCCAAATTTAATTAAAGATCCGATTACTATAGTGGTGGCTGGTATATGCACAGAAACGGTTATTTTTTTACAACATGAGTGGTATATAAGCTTCGACAAGCTGAAGCTAGCCTTCCTTTCTTATTGTTTCTTTTATTTGCACAGCTCACCATGCCAACCCAATCCAATCTGTCTGAGTCAACTCAGATATCGGATATTCGAGTATGTCTATCGATAGAGTTGAGCTTGTTATGGTTTTAAAACCAGATCAGATCACATATATGATGTACAAATGTACTTATAAAAATATACCTAACGTATATGTGTTCGTTCGGCTTAGATACACTGGAAATAAAAAATTGTGCTCCTTTTGAGCCGGGCGTCGGAATATGAATGAATATGAATATGAATGAATATTAAAAATCAAATAAAATATTATTTGTTATTTTTTGTCATACAGTTTAGTTGCTTTTCGGGTGCGTTGATTTATGTGCAGTTACATTATAAAATTAAGTAATGTAAACTAATATCAAATAAGTAAATTATTTAATTAATTAATACATATGCAACGGAAACACCCGTATGAATCTATCACATCCATGTTGCGCAATATAAACCAAGTGCTGTATTTTACAGTGCTGTATCCTCGCCTTTCTCCATTTAAAAATGAATAAAAAATATATCTATTGTGTGACTTAAGACAGATACAAATGTGGCATTGACCTAGTAAAGGCAGGAAATTGATTGTTTTCTAATTTAATGCATTTGGATCATGGTAGCCTTAGTTAAATTGAATGTTAATTATAATTGATAAATATATTAAAAAAAAAAAAAACATGATTCTTATCTTAAATGCTTCATAAAACCGAATAACAGCATTCTGGTTGCGGAAGCTTCAAGTTAGTTTTATGTCAGCGGCGATGGAGCTAGTTATTAATTGTGTGTATGTGTGTATTTATGTAATGCTGGCATGTCTGCAAATGTTAGAAAAACTAGTGTTATAAATAAGGTTACTTACCATATAATAATCGCAGTAAAACTATGTAACTATGTCAGAAGACCAAGTTCACGCAGACAAGCATGCCAATTCTTTTGTATGTCAGGATTAAAGTCAAACGACTTCAATTTAAACTTTCACATTGGAGACTAAAAGTATAAATAGGCTCAAAAGGCTTACATATTTTCATTCATATACATGTGGTATTCAATTCCTTTTTCATAATCAAATTTTGCGTTTTGCGAAATAGTTTGACGTTCGAAAATGTGTTGTCCTTTTATACATTTCAGAACACCTAAATAAATAAATCAGCTGTAAACATCCAGACAGCATTTTTGTTGCAGATCTGTGCTATCACTCATTTAATTGATGCTGTTATAGAAATAATAGCAAGCGAAGGCAGAGTATGAGTGTCTCGCAGTCAGACAATTTCGACAGCAGCAGTCTTACTTACTTACTTACAGTTTCTAGTATTTGACGTTGCGTTTCAGTTTTAATTAAGCAAATAAGTAGTTGCGACTGCAAGTGTATGCTGATCCAAATAATGACAAAAAGAAAAACCAACAAAACAAGTTGTGTGGGAAAACGAAAAACATGCACATTCGAAATTTTGGCCCAGAGACCAGAGACTAGATGTGTACTTAATAATCCCAAATGATACATACCTGTTTAACAATCAAAGACAAGCCATATTCTTTATCTTGCAGTTTGCATTTATTTACATCGAACGGTTTCACGAACCCCAACTTCCTGTCCGTATGAACACCTTGATCTTAGAGATTATAAGAGAGTGTCTCGGGAAATTTGGTATGTTGCATCAGATTAAGCACATATGTATAGGCACAGTCTCTACAGGATATTGCAGATTTTATAGCGATCGGATTATAGTTGTAGGCAAAATCCTTTTCCTTTTCAAATATGGAATAAGTGCTGAGTACGTGTATCTAATACCTGCTTAATACTTTGGGTAGAATATAAGAGTTTAAAATTTACGAAAGTGTCGGTTTCTACTAAGCCCCCATTGTGATCAAAGAGACGAGACTTCTTTTGGAAGCAAATGACAATATCTCGAAAATATTTTAAATCTAGTGAAATCATGTCATACCTTTAGAGAATTGCAGATATACACCCTTATAAATACATACAAATATTTATATATCTATATGAATTCACAAATGTTTTAGTTAGCTTTTGAAAACGTAGTTGCGTTTCTTTTACCTTATCGTTTCATTCCTTCATTAAATTTGCTGTATTTATCAAATGTCAAGTATGTTTGTGATGCATACATACATATGTATATATTCTATACATACATACATTTAAATCTATGTAGTCAAAAATTGGAAGTGGTTCTGATGTTTTAAACTAGTTAGCAACAATATACTTATTAATAAATACATTGTACGGATTTATATGTATCTAAATTTGTGCATACGTATTTACATACATACGTGTGTGCAACGCGTATACAAAACTAAAGAATACTAATATCTGATTGTATTCTTGTCTAATGAATTTTGTTCAAGGTTACCGCTGTATGTATGTATTAATCATAATATACATATTTTTTTGGATATGATTTGCGAATATGCACGTGTGTGTGTTTTATGGAGTCTGTTTATTATAAAAATGTTTATTATATGTATAAGTATTGAGTTGCACAAATTCGCACTCATACATATACATGCATTGATGTATAAATATGCAGTCTTGAGGTATGAATATGATTATTGTGAGGAATACCATGTTAACGCACTATTTCATTAGTATTTACACTTTAAAAGCGAACCATACATAGATATAGACAAAAGAAATGTTCGAGCTCATGACCGTGATTTACGCTGGGAATTTGAGGGTGTCATCGTAATATTACCTATCCATCATGCAGAATAATTGTTGAAAGTTAAGTAAAAAACTATTGAAATATATTTGAATACTGAGCAGTATTCATCTTTTATTATACCAATCACAAAAAATTGTGATGGTATATTAATTTTGTAAGGAAGTTTACAACGCACAGAAGACAGCGCTTCCGATTGTCCGTCTGTTTGAACACAAAGATCTCAGAAGTCTTAAAAGCTACAGAACTGAAATTTGTACCAAATGCGCATTTTGTCTGCGTGCTAATTAACTTCAAGATCGGACAACTATATGATACCTGCCAATTCAGTCAAATCACTTTTAATTTATATTACTTTTTTTTTAAATATAAATTCAAATTTTAACTTTTCTGTTAATTAAACCTGAACATGAGTTGGCACTGCGCAACTGAGCAATTTGAATAAGCAAGTGAGCAATTGACCAATTGTAGCAACATGTATGAATGAGTTCACTCACTAATAAAAAATTAACAACTGAACATGTCCCTAAATGACCAGGAATTCCCAACTGATCCCAATGTGTCAACTATTATATCTTCATCGCCTTAGGCGTAGGGTCGGGTCAAACTGTTCCAAGTTATTAGTTCGTGCGCCAAAGCTCGAACTGGTGTACTACGAATGCCCAAGTCTACATTTATGCTATTCGGTATCACGCATAGCCGTGACCGTGCGGTGGACCTTTTCTTATATGTCACTACAGACATGTACTACATTATCATTAGTCATTTTTTCATAAAGGGCCTAATTATGTTCTCTAATTTCAGGTAAATTCTAAAATATATATACTGAAACGGTACATCTACTCAAAGTGAGACCGTTAATTACTGCTGCCAAAATGGTGCAATTAGACTAACGAGTGGTTTCAGATTCCAAATATGGTAAGCGACGAGTGTGTATAAACATCACATGCATACATACAAAAAGTGTAACTGTAAGAAGTAAATCATAATTGTTTTTTTTTTTTTTTTTTTGTTTTTAAGAGTACATACATACATTCAAATTGTGCATACATGTGTATACCAGTACAACAACAGCATTGCGCTAACTTATCATTAGGCAGCGGCTGTTTTTGTTGCTCGTTTAATTTCGATAATTAAAAGTTCACTTTTGTGTTTTCGCTATTTAACACCACCGAGCACTGACAAAAATTGCGTCAACTATACATAGTTGAGCTGTTATGGTGACACACACACACACCACATACCCGACACTGATGCTTGTGCTTGTACGCAACTTTGATGCGATTCTATGCATGAAAGATTTAAGCTTGAGCAACACGAATGCGTGCGAACCTGTTGCAAGTAGGCAGCCAGTAGCAACCTGCAATTCAAATGGCAACCGCAGTGAACGTGAACGAAAGTAGTATAAGTGCCACAATGTGTGCCATAAGACGAGGCGTTTGTATCGAAGCAGATAACTACGAAACTATATATATAAAGTTATCTAGTGCATATCATGTATATATGTATGTAAGTATATATAACACAAGTTGAGTCATGCACGTTCTCGCCTAAAAAGGCAGAAAAGTAGGACAAATGCTGGACGAAATGTGCCAGAAAGCTGTAGCTCATTAATATACACATGTGCGTAAGAAATTAACAGTAGGGTGTTGAGATCTCTAAAAGTGATCTTATCATCATTAATACACTATGTGAAGAACTGATCATATCATAATTTCATATATCAATATCAGAACAAACACAAAACTCAAATGTTTCGAATTGATTCAAAATTGAATCCTCGAATATCCTATTTCAACTGTACTTGGTTAACAACTGATTGAAAAAATAGTCCCATACATATATGCATATAATATCTTTGGAAGTTTTCAAATGAAACATATTGTAAATGGAGACCCATCATATGGGGTTAACTGTAATTCAGATTCAGGACCAGTTCAAAGCTTACCACATTCACAAAGGGCCAATTATTTCAGAAATTATTTTGTGATATTTAAATATTTGATTGAAGCTAATGGTAAGGAGTTTAGCAGAAAAGGCAAAGAATCACACGTTCACACAAAATCATTAATGGTACTTTGTATATGTTACTCGTATAATAATATCCATTCCAATAACATTCAAATGTATGTAAATCTGTTTGTGTTGTGCAATGGCCATAAATACTAGTATTTCATAAAAGTATACATATAAATTTGTACATTTTAATGTTTTTAATTTTACTTAAGTATGTACTTATGCCTGTATGTTGCCTTGTTCTTTTTTACAAAGCTAATACAACAATGTATGTAATACAACGTATATATGTATGAACTAAATCGAGTGTCAATTAAAAAGTAAATGTATATATAAACATATATATGTATGTAACTCTGCTTTTAATGTTTCAACGTTCATACGTATCTGGCATCTGTATCTGTTCGTATTCGTACCATAATGCTAAGCGGCAAAGTGGTTTTGATGCCGCGTTGTTAGTGGCTCACGTTGAGATATTTGATTTGCTTTTGGTTGCGTCTCGTCGACCGGTGGTCAAGTTAACTGCCTGCTTCCTGCTAGTGCCCCGAGCGGGGGATCTGTTTGTTAGTCAGAACCGTCTATGATGCCGTTGCCACTGCGGGTACGAGTACGTGACGTAGGCACCGTATTTGGGTCAAGCTATTCGGTTGGTCTTGGTTTCAAATTTGCTTCAGCATCTGCTTTTACCGTGCGGACTTGAGCCGTTTGCGCAAGCTTTTCATTTGGTTGCCCAAACCGGCGTGCGGAATTTACATGTATGTATTAACTATATATGTATATACAAGTACGAATAGCCAAATAAATACATAGATATATTTATGTCAAAACATGAAAACTAATCATGGTAGAATGTAAGTATGTACCATAAAAGCTCCACGAATTTGAATTAATTTATATAGCTGTGGCAACGATTACAGCGTGTGTCATTATTCAGATGTGCCACACATTTGGAGTTGATCAGTAGGTCGTAAACTTTCTGAAAAACTTTCTGATGGCTATTCTGCAAGTTAGAGATACGATATTCTTGCATAACTCTAGCATCATTCTGGCTTAAATAAAGCAATATACAGCTAAATTAGTAGAAGAATGTCTACAGATAATTGACCTCTTTTGAAAAATTATTTATTTCACGTTTCATAGCAACCGCTTTTTTTTATAATTAACCAGTTGGGTGACAAATTAGACATATTACTTAAAAGTGATACATTTATGAAACGCTTAGTAACCCTGCCACCGACCAGTCTGACAAGCTTTAATTCAACTTCTTTGATTGGACGCCCGCCTATGAGGTGCTGTAATCCATTAGTGGTTAATATTTGACTTATTTTCCACGATTTATGAAACGCACTTGCAAACATCTTTCCAATTTGCTGAAACGTAAACAAGCGGTCGGTCTATTTGCCATGGGTGATAGCACACCCATTTTATGGCCTATATATGTATTTCTTTTTGCTTTCACTTTCGGCTTTAATGTACACCCCATTCATTTCTATAAAAATGTTGCAATAAAACTGAACTAAAAACTGCAACAACCTGAAATTTTTTCGTTCGCTATCTTTATAATTTTCCTATCAAATAACTATAATTTTGGCAGCAAAGAAAATGAAACTTTGAATTAAGCTTTGAAACATGGCAAAAACACATTTAACATTTTCATTATTGACGCAACGACCATAGGATAGGTTAGGTTAAGTCGACAACCCTTCTGGGGTCCCGCATAGAGTAGAGCCCTAGTTGATCCGAGAAATTGTTTGGAAGCGTGTGAGTGTTTTAAAAGTCCTTCAGGGTGTGGGTGTCCTTTGCATGTCCTCTTAGCTGCCTCCTCTAGAGAAGCCAGCATAGGTACGCCAAGGTGTCTTATTCTTGCTCGTACCAGTGCCGGACAGGTGCACAAGAGGTGTTCCAAGGTTTCAGGTCCCCCTGTTTCCTCACATTTCCGACAGTTTGTACAGCCATTAATCTGCACTTCTGCCGGGGAAGGTGCAGTACAAAACGATTGAGTTTGTCGCTGCGCTATTTGCACAATTTCTTGGAGACAGTGCAAGTTGTGGTCAAAATCGCTTTGGAGCGTCCTCAGAGAGATTGACACATCCGGACTACTATTACCTGTTCTCCATTGGAGTCCTATGACCTATTTTATACAGTCTCTACACGGTGGTTATTCACAGCCTGGTCTCGAATGAGAGGTGGAATGCGGATCCGAATGAGATGATGATGGCTACAATTATGTCGTAGTTATGTCATAAAGCCCGTGACGAGGCTGTTAACAAACTGGAAAAATGGCAAATGCCGTGGCTACATTGACCAAAAGGAGGTGTATAACCATCAGCTATGGTACATACACTCTACAAGAAACTATGCAGAACCCCAACCATTTTGGGCACCCAGATCCTTGACAGCGATGATAAAGTAACTTGACTGGCTTCTAAACAAGCGAAGCAAATTGACTCTAAAAAACATGGATATGATATACAAGCACCTGGTTGCACCTGTCTTTAGATATGCCCTACTAATATGTGGATCCTGTTCGAAAACCCAGCTTAAAATAATACAGGTTCTTCAAAATAAAACACTCCGCAAAATTTGTAGAGGCTTGTGGAACCCCCAAGGGACAATATGGATGTCAAATTTAATTGACTTTCATCTTTTCTTGTAAATTCATTTTCACCCATAAAGGGAAGCAAAACACATATTCACAGTTTGCTACACAAACCGATAATATGATACAAATAAAAAACGAAAGTCCTCAAAAAAAACCATTCGCTTGCCTGGCGCCTTCTTGGGCAAGAGCATCCGTAGCTTCATTTCCTTCAATGCCTCGGTGACCTGAAACCCAGTGGATGCGCAACAACAGTGTCGGGCATAGTGTATCTAGTGCTTCCCTGCCTGCTAGCAAATTTCTGGAATGGACGGTGGATTGCATGGATCTTATCGCTGCTTGGCTATCTAGGAAGATATTTATAATGTGTTTGCCATGTATTGTCAGGTGTGCGACATCTGCAGCTTTCCTAATGGCGAGAACCTCCACCTGGAATATACTGCAGTGATCAGGCAGTTTGTATAACAGCCTAATGTGACGATCTGTACTGTAGACGGATGCACCCACGCCCTCACTCATCTTGGATCCATCTGTGAATAAATTGAGGTGCTGGTCCTGCTTCATTGCAGCTTTCCAGTCATCTTGTCCCTTATGTATTGTCATTTTGGTGTTGTTGCAGATCCTGGGGTCATGTAGTCAGAGATTCTGACCCCCTTCCCTACCTATGGAGCTGTGCCCATAACCTTGGAGGGGCTCGGCGATGCGCATCCTCTTGTGTAGTTGTTTGGGTATGGATCTTTCATTGGTAGATCCCAAGTATTGTTTCTAGTGCCTTAGTTTGGGTTGATTTCAGCGCGCCCGCCGTTGAGTCTTCTCCATCAATTTAAGGTATGTTTTCTTTTCCGTTGCTGGCCACCACAATAACACGCCGAACAGTATTCCAGGTAACTTTGGTGTCCAGAACTATTCCTATGTATCTGACTTGTGGTTTTTGTTAACAGCTGAATGCTCCTAATTTTTTAGGAATACATTGCGGTACCTTGTACTCCCGTTATAAGTATGGTTTGTCGTCTGCATAGGCAGTTATTAAGGGAGCCCTCCATAGTAGGAGCGATAGAACCCCACCTTGGGGGGTGCCCCTATGCACCGTCGATACAACGACAATGAACGTAGTAATTGTTTTGCGCAATATCTACACCCTTTGTTCACATCTGAAAAAAAATCCCCTTGGCATTAGGTGTTCCATGGAATTCTTCCAAATCAACTGTCTGTCTCTCTCAGGCCACTCGTAGGTAAGTTACTTTTCGTCAACTCGATGTAGATTGGTTGACGTTGCAAAAATTCCATTCCAAGTCCAAAAAATTATAAATATATATATAATCAATAAATAAATCATAAAGGAATATAACTATATATGATAAGAACGATTGGTTCAAACAAGAGTTTTAGAATGGAATTGATCTGACCAAATATTTATATAAGTTGGCAAAATGTAATAAATGTAAATGTTCCTCTTCGAGAATAGTCTTTCTCTGCCTTCTCCCTGCTCACACTTTCGTGTATATTGCACTGTCTCCCTCCAATTTTTCTACCATTCTCTGTTTTGAACCCAAACTCGGTTTGTATTCATTTTGGGAGGCTCCAATTCCGTTGACCAAATTTGATACGGATAGGAATGCTATACCATATAGCAGTTTACTTTGTACATGGTATCAAACTGCCGAGCAAGGAGCAAGTTCGACTTGTTCTTACTTGTTTTTATATGGTACATACGTTCTCCGCGCACTGATTAATCCACACTATTTAAAGCGACCGGTGGTATTTCCGATCCTATCTCTAATAGAGACACATTGAGCCCTAACACTTAACTACACTTCTTGGCGCTTGATCTCATCTCGACACTACGTATTGTAGCATATACTTATGTACTCGTAAGTTGAGCATACATACATAATACGTGTACATGTGGCTATTTGTAGCATGTGGTAGTTTGAACAGACCAGCCAACCAATTAAATCAAACTAAAAAAGCCACACGTCAAGATTTATATTTCTGGGAAAAGTTCGACTTTGTGAAATCTTCAATGCATATGTATGTATGTAGCTAAATACATACTTATGCTTAGTTGCAACTATTCATCGCCAGCATCGACAAACGAACTGAAGAACAACAAGAGCAACAACATCAAAATGAAAATGAAATTAAAAGCTCGTAAAAAGCCAACGCAATGAGACCGTAACGATTTTCCCTAGGAGCCGCTGGCACTGCGCCGTTACTTTGTGGTTGCTTTTGTGGTCGTCATCATCAGCGCCACCGGCTGTGGCTGTATTTTTCATACGATCGGTACTTTAATTCTGAGACAACGAAACGAAATAAAACGAAACTAATCTTGTCTCGTCGGACTGGAACTTGTGGTGGAGTTGGAGCTGGGCGGTAATATTTGCTTTTGTTGTTTGAATTTGTGCCTTTCAAGCAGCACGAGATGCATTGGCAATATGTTACCATTCGATAACACTAATTTTGAACTTAACCCCAACCCCGAAATGTGTACATCTATCTCCGTGTATAGGTATGTGTACAATTGGTATAATTGTACAACTGTTTTGCATCTAGCATCTTCATCGCACACTGTGCATCCGGTATTAGCCTTTCGAAAGCTTGTGAATAATCTGGCATTTCCTATCAAGGCTCAAACAAGAACTGAAGAGAGGCTACACCTCCAAACATACCAGATACTTTCTATTTTTAATGTTCCTTTGTCTATGCGTTGCAAACTTCATGACAAAATGAATATACATTCGCATTCTTTTGTCATATAAAAAGTTGGATAGCAAATAAGAAACAAAAAAGGCGAACTTCGGGTACCCGACCCTTAAATACCCTAGGGCTATGAAAAGGAAAGGAAACAGTAGTCTAAAACGTATTTCCTTTAGCTGTAGCAATAGGCAGCGAAGCAATCTTTTTTCTATATACCTTCAAATACCTTCAATATCGACGGATATAAAGAGTGTAAGGAATTCATTGAATAATTCAATTAATACGAAATTTCGAAGTATGTATGTACTTATATTATATCTTACATAGAAATGTATGACTGTATGTTGTACTATCTTTCTGAATGCAGTTGCTGCAACACACCATGACTGCGATACTCGTAGCATTTATTATTTTAATACTGCCGAATATGTACGCAAGTCCTGTGGAGTTCGGCCGCTTGAGTCTGCCACGAAAAGCTTTTGAAATTTGCACATAATTAATAGTAGAGTTAAAGTCTCTTGCACATGAAAGCCTCTTCTGTAGTTGCTACCACTGTCGCTTTTCATTGGCCTTTTTGTGGCTAATAGTCGAGTCATGCGTCCTCAGCGCCATAGGCTTCAACATTGTTGTGACATATATAAGCTGCATAAATGCTACGAGTATACCAGAAGTCATCGCAAAAAAATTTGATTTTGAAGTTGCACATATTTTTTTGTTTTTGCTAGTCACAATGCGGAAGCTAGCTCCCATGTAAAATCATTTGCTGGTCAGGTTTGCACTATACAAGTATGTATAGTTAATAAAATTTCATTTTTTATGTGTTCCTCTAAACGAACGCACGTTCTCTCTTTCATAGTAAGGGATAGGGTTAATGTTTCCTTTTGTTGCTACTTGTTCGTTTTCTGATGAACTTTCCAAATCGTTTTACAAAATCAAAATATACACTAAGAGAAGAGCGACGTCCCAAAATCATTCCAATTTTTATTGAATTTGGAACGTTACGTTATTAAGCATATTGTTTCTTGAAATTCGTTCTCCATGTAACAGATTCTGAGAAAATTACGAATTCGTAGCCAGAGTGTGTGAGACCAAAGGCTTATTGGCTTTCTCAGTCTACTCTCAGTCTAAATGTTGAAGACACAGTTTTTCACATTTATAAATTTGATAGAATAATTAAAACAAGAAAGGAAAGCTAGCTTCGGCTTGCCGAAGCTTATATACCATTTACATTGTAAATATATAACCGATCTAGATCAAATCTGGATGGTGTGGATACAAGGGATTGTTCACTCCGGAACACTCGGTTATATAGTAACTATATGATCTTGATCAGATAAGACCAGCGGGCGTAGGGTCTCCTCAAATGTATTCAAACCGAATTTGGTTTGATATGGATGAAAAACAGAAAAGTTATGCTCCTAACTTTTCATTCCGGAACAATCTGTTATCTGGGAGCAATACGATATAGTTGTCAGATCTGGACCAGCCTGCAGACAAAGCATCTGGTAAAAATGTCAGATGTCAAAATGTTGTAGCTTTAAAGACTTCTGAGTTCTTTGTGTCGAAACAGACGGACGGTCATGGTTATATCGACTCCCCTTGTGATGTTGATCAAGAACATATATACTTTATATAGTCGGAAATGCTTCCTTCAATGAGTTGCTAACTTCCTCACAAAATTAATATACCATTTTGTAAATTTAATAAAAAACAAGTATGAACGCTTCGAATTCGGACCACACGATACGTTTTAAATGATTTTGACTACAGTTCTTATCTGCTCGGAAAGGTATGTGCTTATCCATATATAGACCGAGTTTTACCAAAATCTGTCAAAAATTGTGGGAGATATTAATATTTTCGATATGCGGGCCACAGGGGCGTGGCGAAATTCTAAAATCTTGATCTACGTGTACACTAGGGGACTGAGTATGCCAAATTTGGTGTTTCTAGGTCTTATAGCATCCGAGATCTATGTGTTCATCCAGACGGACAGACGAACAAGGCTAAGCCGACTCTGCTGTTGATGCTGATCAAGAATATATTATATACTTTATAGGGTCGGAAACGTTTCCTTTTGGATGTTACAAATATTTGCACAAATACAGTATACTCGTTTACTCTAGTAATTAATATAATAAAATAGATTATATAATAATTTCCATTATAGAACAGAGGGGGAAGGCGAGAGAAGAGAAGGGTTTTGTATAGTAGCTTAGTAGTAGTTATTGGGTGGGGGAGAGAGAGGGTTAGTGGCTAGGTAGGTTGATGTTGTGTTGTTGAGCGGGGAGTGTTATCTCAAGATAGTGATAGTAAGAACAAATAGTTCTCGTTCACGATATAGGTAAAAACGGGATTACAGTACTATTGAGAACGAAAATATGGATCAATACAAATGATTTTGGTACTTTTTGAACAATTTTTTTTAGTGTATAACCTTAATATATCTCATCATATTGAAATAATTTTCCATTCATGGAATAAAATCATCGGGCATGTAGGCCCTGTCGTAACCGAAGCTATTATCATTAGCCCTGAACTTGAGTTGCGACTCACAGAAATTTGATCAATATGAATACGGTTGAGATAAAAGAGCCTCAACTGATTACCATAAAAAACAATATGATTTAAATTTAAATCGAGCGCTCGCTCGATAAAACAGTCTGGGCACCGTCTAGGCCTACAACCTTATCAAAGCGGACGGCTTAGTATACATTTTAAGTGGATATTCACAACAGCATGAACTTATGAATCATAAGATGATCAGCAGCCGGCTCAGTTAATTTATGCTGATTGTCAAATCATCATCAAGCTGATCGGCATCTAAAGTCGCGTCTGTTAAGGGTAAAAAGCATTAAATTTATGGCTCAAGCGTTTCTATCGAGGAACCACTTACATTTTAATCAGGTGTCACATTATAAGGTCCGCCATATACATACTCTCAGTTACGTTATGTTCATATGAATGTACATAGACAGCTATAATAAATGTTTTTGTTTACGCGCTTGTTAAAGCAACTGACAACTGACAGACAGTGCGGCGACGGCAGCTGCAACTAACCTCAAGCTGCGGCGTTTGTTGCCTAAGTCTTTGATTTTGTCAGTCTTCGGTCTTTCACCTATTTATCATGGGGGACTTACGTTTTTTTTTATTTCTTTATTTTTGTGTTGCCTTTTTAATATAGTAAAATGTATGATTGAACAGTTAAATTTTTATATAATACATATATTCAGCATGCTGTATTTGAAAGTATTTTCTCTTTACTTTGTGAGCCATTCTCTGTAACCAAAAACAGCGTTTATATGCATAAATTTGATCAAGCTTATACAAATTAAAAGTTTACTTATCTGCATTTCGAAGTCCGATTCCTTTCGATTAGATCCGTTTTAACACATGATCCTAATAAATTCCCGCAAAGAGGGGCTCGATTTAACAAACCTGTAAAATTATTCATTATTAAAATCACACAATTCTAATTTTTTTATCGTCATCAGCTTCCTCGTCAATGATGCGATTCTTGTAACTTAAAATTAAATAAAATTAATAAAGGTAAATGTAATTGCATGGTTGTACAAAAAAACTATTTGTTTTTGTGGGTGGGATTTCTCCATACAAAACGATTTTCTGTGATCTTGGCCACAAATACTATCCGAACGCTAAGAAAACTGACAGATTGGTAGATAATGTGCTTCTACATATACAAATCCACGAACAAACGAGACAATTACTTTTCGACCTTTCGACCTAAAATTTTATAGTCGTAAAATAAGTGTTCGAAAATAAAAAAATATATATATATTTAGTCAAAACTAATCATTGAAATGTTAAAATGTGTGTAGATGATCAATAGATATATTAAGAAGGCTTAAGAGGCGTAGCTTTTAGAAATCAGTCATTATCGAGTATTGAAAAGGCTAAACAAAAAAAAATAGATTATGAAAGTTCTTTAAACAGAATTTTCGCTATAGAAAATGTTTCTTGTTTTTTTTCATCTGGGTTTCTATATGTATCAGAAAAAAGAATCCAGATGCAAAAAAAAAGAGTGTTATTAACTATAGTGTAATCAATCCTACTATTGTGTTAAATCAATACTGCTTCGGCTTGAAATTCAGTCCTATTCAGGAATAAGGCAGTATCAATTATTCGGGGATTTCGTAGTTTAATCAACAAGAAACTCTTCGAGCTTTGCCAAATATTGCGCAGCCCAAATGAAAAAGGAAAGGGCTCCATCTCTTACGACTCAGTTGGGTTGTCATTCAAAAAAGGTCGTCGCTTTCGGCCATTGTCCCCTGACACTACCAATCGCAATATCCCTTCTAATCGGCATAGCAGTCATTCAATTCACAAATTCGTCATATGTATTTGCATAATTTCATATCATAAAACCAAATGTAAAATGGATTTGAGGCACATATTTGTATTAAATAATGCTTACTAAGCCAAGACTGCTAGCTAGGGCTACCTCGACTACAACTACAAATCGAACAAAGACAAAACTGGCATCAGCAACAATAACAACGACATTAGAAATTTAAGCCGCTACAGCAAAACTGTTCGCGCATTGAAAAGAAAAGATCGCATGAGCTGCATAAAAAGTCGTAAAGATTTGGAAAGGTAAATCCATGAAGCTAAACCTGAAAATACGAGTATATTAACTACCACACTTTCGCCAACATTTGGCCATTAATATATTTATATGACAACAAAACGATATCTAAGTATATAAATTTCATGTTAAGTGAATAAAAACTTGCTAATGCTTCAGATAAGGAAAGCTCAAGCGGTGGCGTTTCATTAAAATTCAGCTAGATAACTCCGATACATTTCCTTATTAAATATGCCATTACGCGGAGAGGAGTGCATTTGTGTCGGTTATCATTCTGAACAGTATCTAAAAATTTTGTCTTGGTAAATCTTCGAAGAAGTTTTTTGATATTTACTTTTCTTTTTGACTTGTTACAGTTAAATTGAATAGAGTATATGGCATTTGTGCAATTGTAGTAACAGGTAGAAGAAAGCCTTTCGACCTTATAAAGTATAAGTATTGTTGATCAGCATCAACAGCCGCGTCGATCTAGCCCTGTCCAACTGTCTATCCGTATGAACACCTAGATATTCATGTTCAGGTTCTCTTGTGAACAAGCAGATCAAGTTTGTTTTAAAATTGTTGCACTCTCCCTCCCGCCCCTGCAAATCGATAAAAACGTTTATCTCCAGAAATTGTTATACACTTAATATTAAGTATTCTTGATCAGCATCAACGGCCGAGTCGATGTAGCCTTGTCTCTCCTTCCGTCTGCAACAAAATGTTATTGTATATATATATCTACCGATCATTTATCAAATTTACCAATTTTTTTTTTTTTTTTTACATATATATGTGTTTATTACTTTACAAAGATATATAGCTTACTGTTACTATTTTTAACAACTTATACTATAGTGGATAATTAATTTTCAACAAGATATATGTACAAACAAATGTACATACTTAAACCAAGATAATAGGGTAACTGGATGGCAAAAGGGGAAGATTAAAGGGTTCTGTGGGACAGGTCGGTTGGGTGGACTCTCTTGAGCCTCCTTCTCATTCTTACTCCGTGGATACGTCTACTTCTTAGGAGCCTTTGCGCCAGCTAGTTAGGGTGATGTGCGAGTTTGTCTAGATATGCAGAAGCTTGGCGATTGATCACATCTCCGATCCTCGGTACATGGAGTTCTTTGTGGATATCGCTGTTGCGTATGTACCATGCCGCACCAGAAATTCTGCGCAAGAATTGGGACTGCACAACACGTATTTTATTAAGGTTCGACTTAGCCGCTATGCCGTATACCTGAATACCATATCTCCAAATGGGTGTTGGTTACTGACAGTTTATTCCTGGCATTAAGAAGCCAAGCCAAACTGCTCGCCTTTGTCTTCAGACGCTTAACTACATCATTTATATGGCGCTGGAAGTTTAGTCGCTTGTCCAGAGTGACTCCAAGGTATTTGTGAGCTTCCTTCTGCTCTAACAGTTGACCATGTAAAAATACCCCAGGAGAGGTTTGCGCTCTGAGAGTGTATGTGACTTGTACACACTTATCAGTGTTTATGGCAATATTCCATCTACAGGCCCAGTTCTCGAATTTTTTTAAATAGATCTGGATGAGATCTGTAGCGGTGAAGACGCAACTGTCTCTGGCCAGTACCGCAGTGTCATCAGCAAAGGTGGCGACAAGCAGATTGCTCTGGTCCGAGATCGGCATGTTGTCAGCTGAAGGCATATCGTGCGTATACAGGCTGTAAAGGGTTGGCCCTAACACGCTACCCTGGGGTACACCAGCTCTGACCGTCTTTGCATGAGAGGACACCCCGTCCTGAACAACTTTAAAGGATCGTTCGTGAAGTCATTTCGATCGAATATAAATTGTAGACAAAATCGTAGGCAAAAAAAATGTTTTGGGGAAAACAATTCTGATTACTTTTGAGAGTGTATCAAATATAATATAAAGGGTGAGTACGAGCATATTATAGGCGGAATTTGCACTATAGCATGGGTAAATTGAAATTAATTAATTTTCCATATCCGTACTATTCAAATGGGCATTCAAAATCAAACATATAAATTTCACCGGTGCACAAAATGATCAACAAAAAGTAATTAGTTAGCATTGTATATCTGCGTTAGTAATTATGTAGTTATATTAGAATTGTGCCTGCTTCATCGGATAATTAATAGCCGCTCAAGCTTTTACGGAATACCGACATATATTTCAATTGCGCTAGCCGTTGGCACATGTTGACAAGACTGGTTCAGACCCTAATGGCCTGGATTCGCTAGCCACTTAGTGAATGGCAAAATGTGGGCGTGTATTTTTGATCAGTCCGCTGTCGTTTCTTTGAGGCATATAGTTGAAATTAGACGGGACGACTGACTCATACTTTGAAAATATCAAGTGGGAATATCGCGTGTTGTATCCCTTATATCCACTGTAGCTCCACGCTCGCTGACCAGATTTGATCTAGATCGGTTATATATTTACAATGTGAACGGTATATGAGCTTCGGCAAACTGAAGCTAGCCGCCTTTCTTGCTTTTTTTATTTCATTTTTTATATATGCTTTTTTATTTTTCTGTTGATTGGGGCTCAGCAGCGGCAAAGTGAAAGTTCACTTAGGCGGTGGTCCGCCTATTGGACGACCAAAGCTTAGCCTCAGCCAGCAACAAGCAATTCGACAAGGCGCCACCAATACAATTTGACCTTGCTAGCTGCAGTCCGAAGTGCTGTCAAACGGACAACCAACGGTAATAACAAAAGTAATAACAACAATAAAAACAAAGCGAGTTAATAAGCAACACAACCGGCAGGCATTGTGCAAGACTGTGGCCCTCGGTTGTGTGGATATACGATCATCCAGCGTACTTACTGACGTTAAAGCAAGAAAGGGAAGCTAGCTTCGGCTTGTCGAAGCTTATATATCATTTACATTGTAAATATATAACCGAGCCAGATCTGAATGGAATGGATACAAAGGATACAAGACGAATTAGTTTTAAATTTTACGAAACACAGAAAATTTATGATAGCTATATGATTGGTTCTCCGATCTTGATTAGAACAGGCCAGCGGACGTAGGGTCGAATCAAATGGATGCAAACTGACTTGATTTGGATGAAAAACAGAACAGTTATTCGTCTAAGTGTTCATTCCGGAACAATCGATTATATGGGAGCTATAAGGTATATTTCTCCGATCTCGATCAGATCAGGTCAGTGGACGTGGGGTTTATTCAAATTGATACAAACCCAATTTGGTTTGATTTCGAAGAAAAACAGAAATGTTATGTGATTTGGATGAAAAACAGAGAAGTTTTGTTACTAAGTGTTACTCAGGTTATATCAGAGCTATACGAAATAGCTGTTCGATCAGGATAAAACTCGAACTTGACGTAGGAAGCATCTGGTAAAATTTTAGTTTTGCAACTTTTAAGACTTCTGAGATCTTTGTGTTGAAACAGACGGACTGATGGACATGGTTATATCGATATCCCTTGTCATGCTGCTAAAAAATATATATATTTTACATAGTCGGAAACGCTTCCTTTTATGCGTTGCAAATTTCCTGACAAAATTAATATACCATTTTGTAAATGTAGAAAAGTTGCAAAAGCAAACGCTGCATCACTGAGGCCAAAGCGTAAACGCATTTTCTATAACGTTGCCAAGTGTACGTAAGGCCAACCTAGCCAGTGTTGGCTGGGAACCTATTGAGAGGTGAATGCAGCTCGCATTACAACTTAATAATACAATTTAAGCAGCGCTACAAGTAGCGTTACCAACAATTATGAGCTGTTCGGATGCTGTTGGCTTGTGGCCCATGCCCTGCCCAGTCTATAGATATTTCAAACAAACTAAATCTAATGAATACTTAACCCCTGGACGAGATAATTTCAGGAAAATGGATTGACTGCTTGATTAACTTTCACTGCGTCAGTTTATAAACCTATTGAAAGTTATGAGTGAGCAAAACGGTCATAAATTAAGGTCCGGCTGAATTGTTTCGCTGCAGAGGTGTAAATGTAGTGGTTGAAGTAGATACGTATACATGGTACACATTATATACACCGCCATTCAAAATGTAAGGTATACATATGTAAATGTAAGGCAATACACAGTCAACAAACACGCCTATTGTTACTTGTACATTCGCATTCGAATGTTTCCCTTAGTCGTCTGTCCGACAATGAATGTGGAACTCCAACAGAAACTGGAACTGCCACAGCCAGTTGTCAGTACTTTCTAAGTCGACACAATGGCCGCGAAAACTTATAACAATGTACTTACATAAAACCTTTGTAGACAATAATTAATTTTGGTATGCCAAAACAAGCGGAGTGACAGCTAAAATTGAGTCACTTGAGAAGGAAAAACAATCTATGTCTCTCCGAGCCTTACTAGTGTATATAGGCTGAGCCTTAATTATTGCACATAGAGGTGTACTCATATGTACACATGAGCATAAAAGTACGTAATAGCTATGAGAACTTGCCCGTCCGCGTTGTTCAGGATACACTCAGGCAGTTCGCTTTTGAAGACAAAAGTATGGTCAATTCAGTTATCTTAAGGCGATTTATTTCTAAGTGCTGTGTATAATGAAAATCAATCAAATCTGACTAGAATCCAAGAGAATTACATGTGATACAGGCAAGCAACTCTATTGAAGCCACTATTTGCATTAGAATAAATACACAATATATTATCAGTGCTTCTATATTCCATGAAAGACTATACATATATCGAAAACAATAATAGTCATTATCATCAATTAACATATAATTTGATTCGGTCGCTACACAAGTTCCTTAAGCTCACATCCATTACCGACCACCCATGGATGAAAAATAATAATTGCAAAAAAAAAATAATATTCACAATAATGATATGTTAGCACTTCATGTTTGTCTTCTCATTTTGAGAACTGTAGCTCTTTATCTCTCATTTTTCAGCATTTCCTAATCTAAGCCTAAGATATGCTTTCCCCATTATACGTCTATACGTTTATTCTCAAACAGTCGGTCATGCCCTGTGCGTCTGTCCGTCCTTATGAACACCTAGCTCTGTAAGACTAAAAGACCTACTAGGTAGGTAGACCCCCAAGAGTTTCGTCAAATCAAGTTTTTCTCCAAATTTTCCAATGTATTTTGCGTTCTTGAAATTTAATAATAGGTAATGCGGTATAATAACGGAGAGAAAGTGTAAGCTATAGAATGAGGTAATCCCATATTGTTATTTTCACAAATGATAAAAGTACACGGCAGTAAAAGCTTATACTTATACATACTATGTGTATATATTTTTATTAAAGTGAGAAGGCAACTATTCTAATATTATTGGAAGTCCTTTTTACATCCCAGCTAAAATATTGTTTGCAGAATCTTTGGAAGATTTTGTTAAAATATTCCTGAGCTCGGAACACAGTCGCTTCCTCTCTTGCCGCCCTGGACTGCCACATTCTAATTTGTTGAAATGTACTCTTATAAAGTTTTTCACACAACTGGGAAATGTACAAACTTGTACATAGATATGATTAAGGTTAAAAAGTATTAAATACCATATTCATCCTGAACATCATCGACAACAAGTTTAGGGTACGTCGACTTCGGCTTAGCAAGCTTTATTTTCTTTCTTGCTGCTAATTATTTTATTGCTGCATTGCCTGAGCGCGTTGGTTTATTGTCGCTAATTATCCAGTTTTCGGTTTCATTGTGAAAGTGAGGCAAGCTCGAAACGATGTTTTTCTTTCTAATGAGCGCATGTGTAAGTATTGTTGCTGTGCCTGTTACCATTGCTGATTGCCAACTAGACTACGACTACCAGAGCAATAGCAACCAGTGCAAAAGCAATATCAGCGGCAACGGAAATAGCAAAATGTTAATCAATTCCAGTTGTATATATACGTTCATACATACATACATACTCACTTATAGTACACAATACTGGTACATGTAACTATAAATGCACGAGCATAAATCATGTACTTTTTGGAGTTGAACTTTGGGCCATTATCCCCTTAATGCCTTTCCATTTTGGACAAGTTATCTGTCGCTGCGGAATATATGCAAATGCCCACCTCTCTCCAGGGTCTTCAAGTAGCAACATATTACAAAGCCATATACCTACGACATTTGTATGTACATATTGCCGAGTTGCAAATATGTACTTACATATCTAAAAATCTAATAGATGCATACACACTTTTGCTGAGTTACATGGAAGAACATTTAAGCAAACTAAGTAATTTGGGGCAGCTCGGGCAAAACAAACGAATTCGAAGTAGTCCGCTATCATTACTTTTTCGCATAAGTGGCATTTACATAACAGAATGTGCCTTTGTCTTGCATTCTACAATTCGCAAAGGCGTTTATGTGTAGATTGTCATGCACTGTAAACTGCTAAATATACTCTGATCTTCAAAGAAACCTTCGGATTCAATTTTAGACAGAAGTGCATATACATATATTTCGTAATTTTAGTTAGTATACGAAATGTCTGCATTTCGAACACTACCTAGTAGTCAACCATCGCACACAATTGTAAAGTCAATGAAAAATATTCATTGCTATATTTATACTCGTACTCTAGTAGAGTAATCGAGTATATTGTATTCGTGCAAATGTATGTAACAAGCTAACTAAAGCGCTTCCGACCCCTTAAAGTATGTATATATATTCTTGATCGGGATCAACAGCCATGTCAAACTCCGTCTGTATGAACACCTAGATCTCGGAGACTCTAAGAGCTACAGTTGCCAAATTTGATATGCAGACTCCACTAATGTTTCGTCAGATCAAGTTTGTTTCAAAATTTTGTCACGACCCTTCCCGCCCCTCAAATCGATAAAAATCTCACAAGATCGTGGACACATTTGTTTTAAGCTCGGTTTATATGTAACCACATAATCTACAGATTTTCAAAATTTTACTAAGATAGGATAACATTTGTAGAGCACCCCATCCCCGCAAAACAAAAATCTACAAATAAGAATGCTATAGTCGATATTCCGACTATAAGATACTCGTACTCAGCATTTATTCAATATTCGACACACTCATAAGTATACAACACTTTGTGATAAGCTTAATACGCTTCGATGACCGTTACTTGAACAAGTAGAAAACAACCTTTTTTGCCATACCTGCAGCAAATATCACGCGACCGCGATCTGCTATATTAATGAACAAATGAGTGCCTAAAATTTTGGGATTTTCCTTTGATTTTGTCCGTTAACTGAGTCAAAAGCAAAAACTGGACAAGGAAAGGCAAAGCTCCATAAAACAACGAATATGAGGAAAATGTACATACATACGTACATATTTTGTTAAAGACGTTTATCATAAATAGCAAGAATAATAAGAACAATAAATAATTGAGTTTCTTTCGCTCATATCCCAACATTGCAAAAAAGGCACTAGCAGCGGCGTGTATACGCCCCCTCCCCCTCTTATGCTTCAAGCACGTTCATGTCACCTATTGAAGCAGCAGCAGCAGCAAGCACATGTGTTTGTTGGAAGCAAGGGGGGTAGAGAGAAATATTTGTATTCACGCTAGCTGGACGTAAATTATAAAACTGAATAAAACGTAAATGCTAATTCTGACAGAGTTTCTTAACCGATTTTGACAAAATTTAGTTACTTCATAGAAAATAGTCACATTTATAAGTGGATTTGTTTGTTTTTTTAAAACAAACTTGATATGACGCCCCACAGAGAGAGTCTACAATTTTTCTTTCATTTCTTTACATTTGGTCTTTCTAGGCCTTATAGTCTCCGAGATCTAGGTTTTCATACGGACGGACAGACGGACATGGCGAGATCAACTCGGCTGTTAATGCTGATCAAGAATATATAAACTTTATGGGTTCGGAGAAGCTTTGTTACATACATTTGCACAAATACAATTTACTCGTTTACTCTACTAGAGAACGAGTATAAAAAGTGTTGCATAGTTTTGAGCGTGTCGAATATTAACTAAATGCTGAGTACGCGTATCTATAGTCGGGATTTCGACTATAGCGTTCTTACTTATTTTTATTTGCTACGCTGTAGACAATTAATACTGGTACTCACTGAAAGTCCTGAGCATATATAGCCGCAACTGCTCGAACATGATAGATATAGCGCATATATAGAATAATGGCAACTTTAGACGACCTTGACTTTACAGCATAATCTGTTAACAAATAATACATGTATTTACCTTAAATTAACAATGAATCAGATACTGCGTATTGATTGTTCGAAATAAGAAATAATTTGGTATCTCATGAATGCTCCTAGATAAGTTGAGGCAGCGTGGATGATCATGAATTTAATTGGCAACAAGGCTTTTAACATAAATAACAAATTCGAAAACAAGACTAGTAAATGAACCATGCAGTAATCGAATTTTGCAACGTTGCACGCTTGCGTAGAAAAACCAGCAACAAGTTTGAGTGCTTTCGCACAGGAGTGGACTCCGAAAGTCATGCAAGTAGAGGACAATTTTATTTGTACGTATACTTATTATATGAGGCGCAAAAAGTAAGCGGAATTTGTTGACATGTCGAATTACAGACAATGTGTACAGATATGCAAGCGAATGTCTACTCGGAAGTACAGCAAGTGTGTATACTTATATACATAAATCAATTTACATGGACAATGATACTGAAGGAGAGACAGGCGAGATGCTGACTTATTAGATTAAAAGGTATACATATACATAGCTATTTATGAATATGCCTACACTCCACATACATACCCAAGGCCAACAGCTTAAAGGTGATTAAACAAAATTCCGAAATAACAAAAGAACTCAACCTCAAAAAGTGTTCACAGCTTGATTAGGCAAAATTAAAATTCTATTTCATTGGGACTTTCGAATCGCTGGCTGTCAGTAGAACGCCAATTTTGACAAATGAGCAATGTACTTATCATAGGCATTTCTGATTTCAAACACACATGTACTCTACACACAAATACACAGCTGTTAAAATTGTATTCGGTAAAAATGAACAATATATGTATATTTGTGGCATATTTGTGGTTCGATTAACATTATTCAATATTAGGTTAATGGCTCCATAATTACAATTAACCAATTCGTATATGATATATTTATAAGCCTTATAAGCCTTATTATAAGCCTTAAAAACGTGACCAAGGTTATATACGAATATACTTGAATAGTTAGCGAGCTGCTCTACTATAGCAGATGTTGTCACATCCACACCTAGACCTAGCCGAATGTGGTGCCTTTGCCTTTGCTAAGCGCCAGCTGCTCCAAGCTCAATTCTTTTGCCTGATTCTGTGTCATGCACTCGCCTCGGGGGCTGGAGGAGTCTTTGAAAGTTGTGCAACATTGTTATGAAAAGTCTCCCAGTAAACTTAGCACCAAATTGTAATGATAATTTTTCACACTGCTTACAAAAAATCGTAGTTTCAATTTCTAGTTATTTAAACACACAAGTACGTACTTGGCAATGACTAACTGTTATAAACCAAATGTGTAAATACATATACATTCATACACAAATACACTGATTTTACTTTTAATTTAAAAACGGTCTCTTAAGGTATTACATTAATCTGTCTGTAACCTTATAGAATGTACAAGAGTCACCTTATTTAGGTAATCGGCAGTTCGCCCCTAGAAATGGAAGCACACAATATAAATGTACTGGCATAACTCCTACATACTTATAGATAGCTCGTGCAATAACAAATTCAATTTATTTAAACATTGTTAGTTAGCTTCCCACATTGTCGGCAAGAACAGAAAAAATAACGAAAGTTCAAAATTGGAGCATGGCACACCAAACAATCTACTTTGCATCGCCCATTGCTATTCTACCGACTTCAACAATAGAAACATTTGCGAATTCCAAAAGTGTTTGAGCAAAAACATATAAAAAAAACCTGTAGCATTTGTTGTTGTTGTTTGCTCTTTCTGCTGGCTATCTGTTAAGATGACTTTAGAATGTAAACAAAAAAGACACTCAATTGAAATGACCTTAATTGATTTCATTCGAAATTATAGCAATTTTAGCATTAGTAAGATATCGTTAGTAAGATATCGTTTGGTTTAAATGTAATAAATTTCTAACGCATATTGAAGGACAAGAATCTGTATAATGGCCCCTTAGGCTCACATATAAACAAAGAAAAATATTACCTTTTCAAAATGGTTTCTGATTCATATCATAAGTCGTCAATTAGTCTTTTGGGTGTAAGAGAGATCATTTGTTTGCTCATATGCATACTCTTGTAAATAAAATCAAAGTTATTTATTCTGGGCATGTGTTTATGCAGGCAGTTGAATACAGCTTTATTCGTTTATTATCAATTGGAAAGACAAATGCTTTTTGAAAAATTCCCGTAAGTCTGGGATTGTCCATTATGCCCAGCAGTCAATTCAATACATAGAATGTACATATAAATAATTGTTTCGATTACGTGGATTAATTTTTCAAAATACCCGAGCAATGACTCCAATAATAACAATAAACCAATCCCAACAATAAACCATAGAATCGCATACTTCGATAACATCAGTTGATTTCACTTTTGCTATTGAGGTGCTGTTGATATAGTAAGAGTAAGCTGTTGACAAGTAAGAAAGCTATAGTCGATATTCCGCCTATAAAATATTCGTACTCAGCATTTATTTAACATTCGATACACCCAAAAGTATGCAACATATTTTGATCGTAATAAAAATCGGACAATCGACAAATATGCCAAAAATTGTTGGAGATATTAGGTTTTTATCTATTTGCGGGGACGGGAGAGGGTTATATGGGAGCTATATGATGTAGTTGTCCCATCTGGATGAATCCAGCGTGCAGACAAATGAATTATCCTGAACAAATTTCGGTGTTGCAGCTTTTAAGAATTCTGAGATCTTGGTGTTTGATACAGACGCACAGCCGGACAGAAGGCTGACATGGCAATATCGACTCCACACATCATGCTGATCAAGAATATATATAAAATATATAGTCCTTCTGTGCGTTGCAAACTTCATGGCAAAATTAATATACAGTCAAAATATATTTTTTGTAAATGGAATAAACATGGGTCACATACAACCTACCGTAGTAGTCAGTAGGCTTACATATATGTACTACGTATACGTCATATATATGCGCTCACGTATCGCTATCGTAATGTATCACTTTCGGACTATAGTAGCAGAGTAGAAATATACAATTGTAAAAATTATTTTTCTTGCAGCCATGGGTATAAATAAAAACTATCAAGGCTAAAGATTTTATTACTGTTCAACTTTTTGCCAAAGTTATTTGATTTCTGGCAAATAGAGACTGTGCCACTTAATTAGTAGCTCCAAATGAGCACCTAGCTCTACATTACGTCACCGCTAAACTGATTGAACTTTTGCGATTGCCATTGCACAAGCCCAACCCCAGCTTAAATTCAAGCCGAGCTAAAGCTCAAACGCAAACCAAAAACCAAATGGAAACTGCAGACTGTGCCAATTTGCACTTAATTTAACACGTACTTATTCACGATTTTTATTAACTGACTATGCCATGCCCCAGACCGAGATTTGAAATTAATTGAAAAACCTAAAACGACCCAAAAGTAAGCTCACACATTAAAAATCCACAATTCACAATTCAATTGACTTTGACTTTGTTTCCTATTGCAGACAAGCAGCCGGACCAATCGCCAGCGGGCTCCTACTGGCAGCAGCACGTGGCCACACCCAGCAGCTCGACGCCCTTCGACTCACCCTTTTACTCGGCGACGCATGGCCTCGTGCAGACGCACCCCTCACTGACCGCGGGTATTCCACGTCCCGTACCGCTGAACAGCAATAACCTAGGCAGTGGAGCGCCCGCGGGTGCCGCTGGTAATGGAAAGCCATCTTTGACCGCTGGCAGTGGTTACCTAAACTCGCGCGGCAGCTTGCCGAGCTCCGCGCGTTATCCAGCAAACAAAATCACGGGCACTGTGGTGGAGCCAAACCCGAAATCGCCGTTCCGTCACTTGGACTTCTCGACCAGCGCCACCGCCGAACTGCGACGCAATCCGGCCCTCTCTGCGCCCGATGAGTGTGCGCGTGCGTGTCGCGAAGGCGAGCCGCCTAGAATTTGCTATTACCACTTTACGCTGGAATACTACACCGTACTGGGAGCGTAAGTAACTCTGCCCACGACCGCCAATAACTTTAATATTAGCTTCAAATCACGCGCAATCGAACAGAAGCCATAAAACAAAACTGTTAATGCGTATATTAAATAAATTTGAGAGCCAGTCATTAGATGAGCAGCACCTGACACTGGCGGGCCATAAAACAGGAATGAAATCAAAACTTAATAAAAAATCAAGAAAGTGACGTAACCAGTATCACTATCACTTTCTAGCTGTAGCTGTCTTTTTCTTTGCCTTTGACATATCTGTATTCGCACGGCTTAGGAGTCATTGACACATGTTACAATATGTACATTTATTGTCATTGTACATGTGCATATGCATGAGTAGATACGTAATTAAATAGATATTATGGAAAACAAAAAGCTATGTGCACCTAAGTTCAGATATACAACAGCATATACACACATATATGCACATAGTACTTATAATAACATATACAAAAACTAGTACGAGTACTAATCCAAATCAAATTAAATACATAAAAAACTAAACAAGAAACACCAGGAAAAAAGTAAAGTAATTCCACATCATCGCTCACAGCACAGCTGTCGAGTTCGAGTTGGCGAAAACCCAGTCAGGGTTTTGAGTTCATAGTATACAATTCCCACGCCATTATTGCCGACAGCAAAACAAACAAAGAGGAAAACACGTAGCAAAAACAAAGCAGTAGTGCATGCGAATAACATAGTAACTCTATATCTATGAGTGTAAGTATGCATATATTTATCTATGTATGTATGTATGTATGTATGTATGTATGTATGTATGTATGTACGTATATATATTTATACTTTTAATAAAAGGCCGCAAGAGCAATGCGAAGCGTTGGCGTCGGAGTCAGTCTACCTAAGCATTTGCCCCACCTAATGAACCATTTCCATATGAACTCTACTTTTTAATGAATACGAGTTTTATGGTAGTATGTGAAATTTAAAAATTAAACACAATCCCCTTGATTAGATATGGATCTAGTGGCGCATATTAGTTTTGGGCGAAAGAAAGAACAACGCATAAAAACTAAGCACACTTTCAGTGTGAAGCCAATTCAAAACAAGTAAGAGCGTTATAGTCGATATTCCGACTATAAGATACTCTTACTCAGCATTTGGGGTGGGATAGGATGGTATCATGCAAAATGGTTTTTTACGATTTTATCTACAATTATCCGACCGTATGAACACTTAGATCTCGGAGACTATAAAAGCTAGTTACCAAATTTCGTATGTAGACTCCCCCCGTGGGGCGACAGATCCAGTTTGTTTTAAATTTTTGCCTCGGCCCTCGCGCCACCACAAATCGACATATATCTCCCACAAATTTTACCACATTAAATTCAAACTCGGCTTATATATGCATAAGCACATAATCTACCGATTTTCCAAATTTCATTAAGATCGAGTAATAATTGTAGAAAAAAAACGAAAAAAAAAATTTTGTATGCGAGCACCCCACCTCAAAAACAAAATCAAAAAGTGTTGCATACTTTCGAGTGTACCGAATATTAAATAAATACTTAGAAAGAGTATGTTATAGTAAGAATATCGACTATAGCGTTCTTACTTGTTTATTTTACATCCAAATTGAACCAAATTTGCCTCTACGTGAGCGCTGACCAACTTGCATTTCAAATATCATTTAGCTCCCATATAACGACCGATTCGGAATGAACTCTTAATACAGCAAAATTGGTTGTTTTTTATCCAAATTGAACCAAATTTGGTAAATGGCAGATTTCTCATACATTTTTATAACAAAAAATTGAATGTATATTAATTTTGTCATGAAGTTTGCAACGCACGGAAAGACGCTTTTCCAAAGTATATATATTCTTCATCTGCATAACGAGTGTCTAAGTCATACATACCGTGGTGTGGAAAGGGCACCGGATGCAATAGCCCACTCACAGGGTCGAAGGACCCGCTTGTGCTAGAAGTAGAACATTTGAAAAGTTTGTGTGAGAAGTGGAACTCTGGTCGCCGAATGAGCCCTACATATCGTTGTATCTGTCAGTTACTAAGCTATGAATGAAATACGTGCAAGAAACCGTTTTATATTTACAAGCCTAAGCTAACCTTCCTTTCTTGTTTATCTTTCTTCAGAAGTGCGCTTGCATTTTAGATCTTTACGCTTTCTGAAAACTAATAAAGTGCGTACACACTTTTAAATTAAAGTCATCAGTTAGTACAATTTTTTTGACCAGGAAAATTTAACAAGAAAAATTTTATATATGTTTCCTCATCTTTGTATTTAAATGCATTCATTGGACGTCGCTTATGATATTAATCATTGAAGTCTATAGAGAGAGAACGAACTACTGTAACTATGGTACAAGGGTATATTAACGTTATTGCAATGTATGTAACAGGCATAAGTAAATGATTCTGACCCCATAAAGTATAAAAGTTCTTGATCAGCATGACAAGCCGACTTGCCATGCCCATCTGTCCGTCCGTCTGCCCGTCTGTCCATCAGGATGTATGAAAATATAGATATTGGGAACTATATCAAATAAAGAACCAAATTTGGACTTTTATTTTCTATATATATGTACCCAGATAAAGTTTATTTTATTTTTTGCCACACCGACTTTTTAGGATGACCCCCATAGGAACCCACTTTGGTGTTTTTATTTCATTGCTTTTTTGTTTTTCATTTTAATTGATCAAATATGATCCGCACCGGGCAACCATATCACCCAGCCCCATAGAACCGATTTTTGTGAATGAACACAAATTGTTTGTTTTTCTTCTAAATCGAACAAACTTGGCTTATATTCATTTTAGGAGACCCCTAGCTGAGTAAATTTTATTAATTAATGCCAACTTTATAAGCGCCGATATGTCGGTATTCAATAATATATCAATATCGGTGTATTCTCTTCATTATGCTAAACAATTTGTTGAAGGTGTATAAAAAAGGTTATCTAAGTAATGGTTCATTCTTTTAGATTACCATGTTATTTTTGTTAAGGAAGTTATTCCAAATTTAAATGGGATCCACCAAATCGCTGCCGAATACACATATGCATATAAGTGTGCCTCAGCAGACAATTCAAATTTCAATTCACATAGAGTTCAGAGACTCGACTATTAATGTAAATGTCAATTGAGGTGTCATGTATGTATGTCACGGTGATCGTAAATAGTAGGTGTTGCTCCTAAATTTTGCTTTGTTCACACAAAAAGTGTATTTACACTATTTATAATGTTGCAGATGCGACTGTTCATATTCAGCATACGATATTGACATTACGATATTATGAATTAAACTGTTGTCTCTTTAAAGAGAGTGTTGTGCAAAAGCTTCAATTTAAATTGAACACTGTGACTACTCAAAACCTCGTGCCATTCATTGTATTTATACTCTCGTATCTCCACATTTAGACACATATGTACACATATTTTAGTATGTATGGTGATAAAATGTTGTCAACAATTTCAGTCTACATCCGTACATTATTATGAGGATGATGAACTTTCTGCAGTCTGTGTAATATTAATTGCTTCAAAACGCAAAAACATAGGAAAGCAAAATGACAATAATAGATAGTGCAACAGCAAACACAAAGTCTTTCGCTCTGCCTTGGCCAGCAACTAGCATATACAGGCGTATATACTGATTTTAAAATTGATTTTTTCTCACACTTGCCGGATCCGTTTCTTCCGCACAGTGCCTGTCAGGTGTGCACACCCAATGCAACCAACACCGTGTGGAGTCACTGCCAGTGTGTCTTGGCTGATGGTGTTGAGCGTGGCATTCTTACAGCAAACAGAATGATACCGGGACCGAGCATTCAGGTGTGCGAGAACGATAAGGTTGTCATCGATGTAGAGAACCATATGGAGGGCATGGAGGTGACCATTCATTGGCACGGCATCTGGCAACGAGGCTCGCAGTACTATGATGGCGTACCCTTCGTCACTCAGTGTCCCATTCAGCAGGGCAATACCTTCCGCTATCAGTGGACTGGTAATGCTGGAACCCACTTCTGGCACGCCCATACCGGTCTGCAGAAGCTGGACGGACTCTATGGCAGTGTTGTGGTGCGCCAGCCACCCTCGAGAGATCCTAACTCGCATTTGTATGACTTCGATCTGACCACTCACATCATGCTCATCAGCGACTGGTTGCACGAAGATGCCGCTGAGCGCTACCCGGGTCGTCTGGCGGTCAACACCGGTCAAGATCCCGAGTCTATGCTGATCAACGGCAAGGGCCAATTCCGCGATCCAAACACTGGTTTCATGACAAACACGCCGCTCGAGATATTCACAATTACACCTGGACGACGCTACCGCTTCCGCATGATCAACGCCTTTGCCTCCGTCTGTCCAGCGCAAGTGACGATCGAGGGACACGGCATGACAGTAATTGCCACTGACGGTGAGCCAGTGCATCCGGTTGATGTGAACACAATCATCTCGTTTTCAGGTATGTAAAGCCTCGCTCACGATCTTCACTTACACGCCTTTGATATCCAATTTATGAAGTAAGTAGTATTACTCCTTGGAACCTCAGGTAATAATTCAACTAATTGAAAACAAGTAAGAACGCTATATTCGAGCTTGCTCAACAATTAAATACACTGTACCTAGAAAGCAATATCATTTAGTAGACGGATCTCGGAATACTCGTATTCAGTGTTCATATTATATATCTAAAGTACAACTCATAAAAGAAGGCAACAATTTTAAATAAAGGTGTATATTTTATTGTCTATCCGATCCTACACAGTGTATATATTCTTGAACAGCATCAACAGCCGATTCGATTTATTGAGGTGTCAGATCAAGTTTGTTTTAGAATTTTGCCATGTCCCCTTCTCCACAATTTTTTAAACATTTGGTTAAAACTCGATTTGTATATGTAAAAGAACATTATCTGCATTTGTAAAATTCATAACGGAAATAGCTGTAAACAAAGTCGAAAACCTCTTCCCAAAAAAACAAATATATGAAAGTAATAATAAATGAACCGTACACATAAAAATTGTATCACACAACAACAAAACACATGAGAAAAAGTCACATTCCTCGTGACCTGAACCATACCTAGTAAGCTGCTATAAACTTTAGTAGACGGATCCTGATCAAATTCGGTCAAACAGGCTTGCGGCGAATATTTAAAGGGTATGAATGCATATTTTGCGAGACTTGGTATTTGAAATAATTAGGAAGTGCATTTCCTTATTTCATATCACGAGTTAACCCCAAAAAAGCTTCGTGAATTAACTTCTATATTAGAAGTTCAAATTTTGTATATATAACAAGTCAGGATTATAATACATATTAGAGAAAGATTGGCTATCCCTCAATCGGACAGTAGAGGGTAGTTATAGTTATAGTTCAAATGTAGGTACAACGTTGGCTCTTGTTGTAAATATAGCGAGCTGTGTTGCATAAAACTCTTCCGATTATGATAGATAAGAGACATGTTTAAAATTTGCTCAAGCCACAAGTGTATCCAAATATGCAGATTGTGGCTCTCTTAATAATAAATACCTGAAAGAAAACTCAAAACTGAATACATTAATAACCCAAAATCTGTCAATGCCCTTGTTTTGTCAGTGGAATTTAATTAAATATAACCCCAATTGCACATACTTATGCATGTATGTACTTAAAAGCAGCCTTTCACTTTTGTGCGGGGCCTGCATTCTTTTTACTGCCCACCACACTTGTCGATTACGTTTTCACTGAGCCAGCTCACAGTAGTTTTCCAGCATCAAGACAAGAACTGCTCGCTCACACATTAGCTTTAACAGTGGCTTAATGGCAAAGTCAATAACTGGCCGCAGAATTGTGGTGCCTGGTCATTTAGGGGGCAGTTGGTTAATCTGGCCACAAATCTGCATACCTAGCAATCGGTTCTAAGTCAGCCTAGAACTGAAAAGCAGTGCCAAACAAATAATTAAAGCTACTGGAACTACTGGCTGCATACAATCATTCAATTCTGTCTCTTAGTATTTATACGAGCACATTCAGGTATGTTGTATATATGTCTAGCCAAGGCCAAGCGAGCCGGAGCAACATTAACATCGAATTAACAACAGCCAACGTCTGTTACGATCGTGTTGGAATGTACGATTCCCTTCTCCCAGCAGCCCTAGTTCGCATATAATAATTTTGATGTGCTTTCAGGCGAACGCTACGACTTTGTTATCACCGCTGATCAACCTGTGGGTGCTTATTGGATTCAATTACGTGGTCTTGGTGAGTGCGGTATCCGGCGTGCTCAGCAATTAGCCATCCTACGCTATGCACGCGGCCCCTATCAGCCAGCATCGCCACCTCCGACCTACGATGTGGGAATACCTCAGGGTGTGGTAAGTTTAAACTTCTAATATCTTTGATCAAAGCGTTACAATTTTTTTGATATGGTTATCACCAATTATGCCGGATCTAAAAAAGAGCCAACAGTCAATGCAACATTGCCAAAACAGTTAATCAAAACATTGGGAAAAGTTGCTGTCTGTGGAACTGAAATGAAATGCATAGCTATGAAGCAAGCGTAGACTACAAAATTATGGTTTTTTAAAATCAGCCTAAAGTGTTTGGGCTAAGCCCACTTGCTCAACGTAAATTGAATTCTACATAATGTAAAACTCGCCATTTTAAAGTTTTCACATTGAACTCGGCTGAATTGCTGCAGGATTTCAAGTTTAAGAAAGTCCGAAATGATTCTATTTGCAGTCCCAACTGAAATGTGTGCTTCAGTTTTCATCATACCTTTAAAAAGACACTTACAGACCAGCTGTCTCTTGATTAGGTACGGCATTAGAAACATAAACTCTCGGATTCATTTCAAAGTCATAACCAAATATTAAAAATATATGTATGTATTTCAATACACAAACTGTCCACGTTAATATAGGTTACACTATCAGATAGTTTATAATAAATATATAATGGAAAGCTGATCGAGCAGCAGCATTGTAAATATCTTGTGAATATATGTGTATATATGTATATCTCTGTACATTGTTTGCTAATATGTAAATCTAATTGCAGTCGCTTAAGATTCGTAAAAATACTGTTAAATCAACTATTTTCTCTATCTTTTCAAAAACTTTCACAAACACCTAAACATGCAACACCACTTTAACGTTGCCTCCACGCACTTGTATATATGAACACAATCCTACCGAAATTTTGATAACTGACAAATATGACAAAAACTAATAAAATAAAAAGGTCATGAACCCTCTGGACGCCCAATGTAACCGCCAACGCAACGACGCCATCTGCGTCAGTCAACTAAAAAATGCTCTCGAAATCGATCGCGGTATTTTAGCCGAAAAACCAGATGTCAAAATCTTCCTGCCATTCCGCTTCTTTGTTTACCGCGCCGAAGATCTCTTCCAGCCGAATACATACAACAGATTTTTGGGTAAGCCGTCACATTACTATCTAAAAACGCCGGATCTAAGTCCCATCCTTAAAATTTCAGTGGCACCGACGGGCGATCATGTGATTTCCCTTATCGATGAGATCTCTTATCTATCGGCACCTGCACCGCTAACCTCTCAGTATAACGATATAAATCCTGAGCAATTCTGCAACGGTGACAACCGACCAGCCGATTGTGGACCCAACTGCATGTGCACGCATAAAATAGACATACCGCTCAATGCCATTGTAGAAGTCGTTCTTGTCGATGAAGGTAAGTCTGCATTACAACTAGGACTGTTCTAAACACACTAGAGTAGACCAAGGGCGTAGCCAGCTTTGCTCAAAGGGGGGCGGGGGAGGGGGGAGGCTGCTGACGTGTCCAAGCGTGTCAACGTGTCGTTTAAAACTATCGCGGAAAATCGAAAATCACGGTTAATAGAGTCTACATATGAACATACGAAAATGCTATAATTTTTAATGAGTTTAAGAAAATAAGCATACATATTCATATTATAATATTCTATTCGATACAATACACTTATTTAAAATATTTACTTATGGATTTCTGTGTTTTATCAAAAGCTCTTCCATTAAGTAAGTTTGCATTCGATACAATCGCAGTTTGTCTAGCTCTTACATACCTGGGCAGCTGTAGTCTTATAAGAACCCTAAGAGAACATTGCTAGATCCTGTTGCTTGAGCTAGTGTGTGCCATTGCGTATTCCTCCATTTGATTCATAGGAATTTCAGCCTAGCACATCCTCCTCGGTTTTGTTAAACCATGTTTACGATTCGTCGTCAGATACAATAGCAAATGGTACAATATCAGGGCCGCACTCTATTTTTATGAAAACTTTTAATATACAAAGTGGGAAGTCCTGAAATAAATGTGAATTATGGGTAATGGAGTAAATCACGGCTAATAGAGATACATATAGATCAACCAGAATGTATATCCCGGATAATAGAGAAAAATAACGGTTAATAGAGGTACAAAATCAACCACTCAGCGCCCCGCTTAATATAGTTCCCGGTTAACAGACGTCCGGATAATTGAAGTTCGACTAAATATGTATTTAATTTATACTGAATTATAGGGGGAGGGGGCGTTTCACGTTGACCCCCTCGCTACGCCCTTGAGGATATATTAAATTATCAATATCTTCCTGGTTTTTATGCTTCCGTGATGTTGATCGCCTACTAATAAAAAAAAAAACAGTTTTTATTTGTAGTCATCTCTCTCTTTGTAATCCGACATATATTCCTTTATACTTTTCAAGTTACGATCCTGCATGTCAGGCAAGGACGACCGGAAGGGCACTGGGCCTATATACATATATATAATCCACCAGGCCACTTACTTCATTTGAGAGTCGTGTTAAGATTTGCGATAATTTGTCGAACTTGAAAAATGTTTTTTTAAAAAAGCTTTCTAAGGAAATTCTTAATTTTTATACCATTTACATAAAATTGTGATTGCATATTAAGTGTAAGAAGTTTGCAACGCACAGAAGCGTTTCCGATAGTATAAAGTATATATATATTTTCGATCAGCATGACAAGGAGAACCCGTCCGTCCGTCAACAAAAGGATCTCAAAAGTCTTAAAAGCTAGACGGCTAAAACTTTTACGAAATGCTTCTTATAACCGATAGAGCATAACTTTTCTGTTTTTGATCCAAATATAACCAAATTTGGTGTGTATCCATTTGAGGAGACCCCACACTTTATAATTCCCAAAACGGATTTTTCAGAATGAACACTTAGTAGCATAACTTCTTTGTGTTCATCCAAATAAAATCAATTCGTGCCGTATAAATCTGAGGAGCCCCCATCTTCGCTGAATTAATTTGATTAAGATCGGATTACAAAAGTAGGCAGCTAGCCTAGACGCAGAGATATGTTTACAATGTGAATGGTATGTAAGCTTCGGCAAGCCGGAGCTAGCCTTCCTTTCTTGTTTTTTAATTTTATTCACAAAAACTTGTATATTATACACTTTTAAAATCCTTAAACATTTTAAACTAGTACATATTGGTTTCACAATGGCCGCGCTTATATATCAATATGAACTGTCTTATATTTCAATATGTTTCTTATTTTTACTCGCCTTCCAGTCCAACAACCAAATTTATCACATCCATTCCACTTACACGGCTACGGCTTCAGCGTTATCGGTATCGGCCGTTCGCCGGACTCCACGGTCAAAAAGATAAACTTGAAACATGCACTGGATCTAGACAGACGTGGTCTGTTGCACAGGCAATACAATCTGCCGCCTACTAAGGACACTATTGCGGTGCCTAACAATGGCTATGTAGTACTACGGTTCAGGGCTGATAATCCTGGTAATATACGCCATTGGAACTGTCACACTAGGAACTAACTTATGTTCGCTCGTTTCAGGTTTCTGGCTTTTCCACTGTCATTTTCTATTCCACATAGTTATCGGTATGAATCTGATATTGCAGGTTGGCACTAATGCCGATCTGCCACCCGTGCCGCCTGGTTTTCCCACTTGTGGGGATCATACTCCACCTATACCTATTAATTAAGCACTTTAACTGCACAAAATATGAAAGAATCTTAACAGAAATTGAAGCCGAAAGCGATGAAGACCTATAGACCTACCTACTTAAAGAACAGTTTGTACAAAGTTTTACACACAACACACGTATATATGTATGTTCTGTATGTCTGTATGTATGTATTTGTTGTATATATGTATGTATGTAAAAACCGCATGAAGCACCGTATTCTATACAACTGCCACTGCCAAGCTATACGATATATTGCCCACATTCCACATCACTTTGCCTTGCTTACATACATAAAAATCTCCGCACTCTATCAAACATTGCATCAAGCAATATCGCCTTGTTGCATACCATTCACGTGTACGAGGGAACAAATGTAGCCAAGTACCACAGTAGCAACAGTGATATCTGACCTATTGTATAAAACACTTACTTATCAAAGCGTGTGAAATGTGGAGCCGTTATAAACCTATAGCAGTTAACTTTGAATTAAATTTATTTATCCCTTGATCAAACTTATAACCCTTCCACAGATGTACATATACATACATGCTGGTATATGTAAACGCAGTGGGCGCAAAGTAGATTCAATTCCGAGCCGTCCGAAACCCGCTTCCTTCCAACTTCAACACTTCGTTTTTATTAATTTTGTATATGCCGGCATGTATGTATTTCAAAAGGTGTTAAATCTTGTTATACTTAAAATTAATTGTTGATATACGTGAATCAATCGCATAGACTACCGTTTTGAGCTGCTCATTCCGTACACCACTATAATGTATATACAACTATGTACTTATATGTAAATCAGATTACTTGTTGGTGCCTAATTGTTCGAAATTTATGCAAAACAATTTTTGGCAGTTTTGCAATTTTAAAATGTCACCCTTGTGTAAGTTATAAATAAAATGTAAATCAATTAAACCAATATATCTATAAATAAATTCTAATGTATATAAAAAATTTAAAGAAAATAAAATATGTAATATGCTTACATGCTTAAAATACCCACGCATGTAGAATGCTTAAAATCTATAAGATGAATGCCATATGCCCAAAATCAAATAGGTATTGTATTATGTTATGTTTATGTCATTTTTAAATATAACATAACAGACTGACAGTGCAGTAACTTCTTAACTGTCATTCTCTTTCTTTATATTTATTTTTTAAATCAATTGCAATAAATACTCTTTAGACATTGATAGAACTTATGTTCTACTTCACAAACGATACCTTCACAATATGGCACAAAAGTTATCGTTTAAAAGTATTTACTCCTATATATCCTACTATAGCTTACTTAAAAGGTTATTATCCACAACACATTATATAGCCCAATGCACGATACAAAAATTCTATCCCTTACTCATGCCGTCTATGCATTACCTACGCGAAATATTCACAGATACTTAACCCACTGGATGCTATATGCGACAGAAAGCGAACTGATGCAATTTGCGTTTCAAACTTAAAGAATGCGAAAAAAGTCGATAAGGGCGTTTTGGTTGAACGACCGGATGTGAAAATATTTTTACCTTTCAGATTTTATGTGTACGAGCCGAAGACCCTATTCATACCTAATACATACAACAGATTCTTGGGTACGTATTCCATAGTCCAAGTGGTGCCAAGTTAATCGAATGCATTTATTCCTTCTACTAATACACTAACTCAACGCAATGTTATACGCTCTAAAATCGCTTCAATTGGTTTAAACAACATGACTGCTACCAATTGATGTGAATATGATAGTTGTGCCTAGCGGCGATCATCTAACTTCACTGGTCGATGAAATATCTTACATATCCCCGCCGGCCCCGCCAATTTCACAAATTGACGACATACCGCCTGAATATTTCTGCAACGGTGACAATCGACCGCCTAATTGCGGGCCCAACTGCGAGTGCACCCACATGGTGGATATACCTCTGGGAGCAATTGTCGAAGTTGTTTTGGTAGATGAGGTGCAGCAGGCAAATCTGAGTCACCCGTTCCACCTGCATGGCACTGCCTTCTATGTTGTGGGCTTGGGCCGCTCGCCAGACAAAGCCATCAAGAAAATTAATTTGAAGCATGCATTAGAATTGGACCGCATGGGTATGCTCGAGCGAGACTTCTCAAAGCCGCCGCTTAAGGACACCATCGCTGTACCCAACAACGGATATGTAGTGATGCGCTTTCGTGCCGATAACCCGGGATACTGGCTCTTCCACTGTCACTTTCTTTTCCACATTGTCATTGGCATGAACTTGGTGTTCCACATCGGCACACAAGCCGACCTGCCTCCGGTGCCACCAAGCTTTCCCCGTTGTGGCGACCATGTGCCTCCCGTAACCTGGTATTAAATATTATAGGTCGTAATCCTACCACATTATGTGTAATTACTACTATTCCCAACTACCTTGCCTATTTATGTATTTATTAAATTTGCGCTTAAGCTTCAATTACACTTAATTTAGTATAAGCAGTGGTGATATCGCTTATAAATGTGCGTATGTACTTAAGTCTAGTATGCATGTGCATGTATGTATGTATGTATGTGAAATTATTATACATGTAATCTTTAACAATAAAAAGCGATGCATAAAACCTTCCTAGAAGCCAGCACGAAAAGCGTCCGTAGTACGACGTGTGCGCGCATGCGCAACTTTTTTAGATGGTATGGCAAATTAGTGAAATTCATTCTATTAATTGCTTTAATTTTATAGTCGCTTCTGATGCCGACCACCTTATATCGCTAATTGATGAAGTGTCATACATTTCTCCGCCTTCACCCATGCTCTCCCAATACTCGGACATCCCTAAGGACTACTACTGCAACGGAGACAACAGACCCGCAGACTGCGGGGAAAACTGTCAGTGTACTCACAAGATCGATATACCGCTTAACGCAATAGTTGAAGTTGTGCTTGTGGACGAAGTTCAGCAAATCAACATAAGCCATCCCTTCCATTTGCACGGTACCTCTTTTTACGTGCTCGGCCTCGGCCGCTCGCCGGATGCGAATATCAAAAGGATGAATCTAAAACACGCTCTAGACTTGGACCAGCGAGGCATGCTTGAGCGTCAGTATTTGAAACCTTCGCTGAAGGATACAGTCGCAGTACCAAATAATGGATACGCAGTCTTGCGATTCCGCGCAGACAATCCTGGATTCTGGCTGTTCCATTGTCATTTTCAGTACCACATTGTAATTGGAATGAACTTAGTATTCCAAATCGGTACCCTTAAGGATTTACCTCCAGTACCACCTAACTTTCCCCGTTGTGGCAATCACTTACCACCCATATCTCCAACTAGTTTATGGTAACATTATTCGAAAGTCTGCTAAAATCTGTTTCTTATTATTTATCATATAGATATAAAATGAACCAGATCATATTCCTAATGAAGCTCTGACAAGTTTCACCTTTAATAAAACATTTTTATTTTAAAATATATATATACATACTTATCTCACCAAGTGTAATTTTTGTGACTGGTAAAGTCAGGGACACTTTGCCCATCTTCTGCGCAATCAGTGCACGGGAGTACTCAGTGAGGCCGAAGCTTGTTTATCATTCACATTAATAAGTAAGAACTTTATAGTCGAGCCTACTCGACAGTTAATACCCTGTACTAAGATATATCAAAGTTTGTCAAAGGACTTGGGGCCTCCCAAAATGGGTGCCAATTTAGTTTAGATTGATTGCTAAGTGTACATAGTAAACTGACTTATTACACTCAAATTGTATAAGTTAGCAAGCCTACTTTTTTTGGTACACATGAAACCCAAGATGAGAAACGCCGTAAAGCTTTCTACAATTGGTTGGCATATTTGAGTAATAACATCAGGTAAAAAATTCAACTTTCTTTAGTATCAAACCCATTTTTTTTTTGTAACATATCGAGCCGCAAATGAGAAAAAATAAAGAAAAATTGTATGATTAGACTTCTTTTTAAGATCTAGCAGTTTTTAAAGCTATGTCTAAGAGGTGTCCTGCCACCTAAAGCTTTATAATTAAGTCATTGGCAGCTACTTAACTTTTAAGAAAATTTTGTTTGCATTTTCTTTGATTTCTTAACTTAAAACTAGAACAGAAATTATATTACTTTTCACACTTACATAGATGCATTATTTGGGAGTCGTTTGCTGTATAAATCATTGAAATATATGGTAAGACGTCTGAGATATTAGGATTTTTGGAAATCTGCCGAATGTTGCATTTTTTAGGAGTAACCATGCAGTTTTGACCATTACGCTTCCTTAAAGCCAATGATTCTAATTATAATTATTTTTGCCCCACAAAAAATATATAAAAATGAACTGGTGGAGCTCAAAAGAAACTCAGGCCAAGAACACACAGACGATATAAAAGCCTGCGGCTCTTATTTTGTCCTCAAACTGTATAGCATGCACAAGAAAAACTTAAAGAAACGCAATATCATTAGAATCAATAAATATAGTGTAGATCTATAATGAGATAAGAGAGTTGTTTCAAAACAACAAATCTCGACTCATCGTTCTCTATTGGACTCAAGCTACAGACGTCCTCGAACGCCTTGTGGAGCAAATAAACTCTATAAAAGAAGGGCATAAATTTATTTATTTTTATGCCTCTCAAATTTAGTAAACACCGCAGCAACATATATTGCTGTTGAAGTCAAAGACAAAAAAAAAAAAAAATAAGTCCAAGACTAACAACCCCAAATACAGCCGACATCGAAATAGTTTCGAAAGACAACTCCAAAGAAGAATTTGCACATAGCAGCCCCTCAACAACTGCAGAGGCTAATAATTCGCAAGCAATCAACATGAATAGTAGAATTTTAAACTTAGCCTCATCTCTCATTCCAGATTTAATGAAAAGAAATCTACAAAGCTTCAAAGATGCATTGAATCTTGTTGGTTCTTTAAAACACACTCATGAAGCAGCAGCAGTTAGTCTAATAAAGATAATGTTAAAAGGCCATGCTAGAAACTTGATAAGTAATTAGCAGACTATTACTATCATTACAATACTGTCAAATGCAGTAAAAGGAGAACCATTAGACGTAATAGCCTCTAAACTCCTAAATCTACAACAAAGAAGTAGAACGGCCAATCAATAAACCCAAGAGGTGAAGAAAGTGGCAAAGTCACTGGAAGGAGCCTATATAAATGATGGTCTAATCCCGAACTAGCCAGTAAATACAGCCCAATTTTGTACTATCAGCAACGAACGATCTCAGGCTATTCTAACGGTAACCGGGGTAATTATCGACTGGTGCTTCATTGGCTGCAGCTCTGCGGAGTGCTCCTGCCACGGACTCCGTGTGGGCCGATTTTAAGCCAGCTCTGATGTTCCCAGGAGTGGCGTGATCCAACAGGTGGCTGATAGACCCTGCCATTATCCTGAGATCAGGTCTGACTGGTTTGGCAATAGCCGACATTGGTGGTCTGGTGGCTAAGTGATTAGGGTGATCAGACCGCTATGGGAGGAGTATAAACATTTATTAGCTCTATTTCCTCCAGGTGTTCTCCGTCGCCTTGGATGATCCGCAGCCTGAAGTTGACGTATTGGTGAGCCAGGAAAGCGAGGCCTCCGGAGAACATTATAGCATGACGAGTGGGAGAGGTTACTCCTGCTAGTTAGTTTGGTTTCCTGCAGGGCCGCAATCATGCTGCGCCTCCCGGACACGTAGTCCGTCAACTCAGTCAAGCGCTCAGGGAAGTTTCTCTTGGTTGGCAGAGTAAAGCGAGGTGCACCACAGATGACTCCTCTCGCCGTTAAGGCAGGTTACCTTACTCGGCAGGTAGTAGTCCTTGGGCGGGAGTATTTCCGCGTCGATCCTTTGACTTAGAGCCCACTGCTGAAAGGATCGTCTGGTTCAGCAGTTTCTCCTATCGGCGGTTCTCCTACATCTGCTTGAGCGGTTTTATATAGCAACGAGTCCACCGACCCTATCCGCACTTTACACAGGTGTAGTGCCATCTTTGCGAGGTTTGACGCGACTGAGATGATGGCCACCTGGCTCCCAGCGTATGCGTTTCGCATGCTCTTAACGGTGCAGGAGTCGCGCTTGCGCAGTTATTTCTGCTGCTACATCCTCCTTGCTTACAAGCACGTATAGGTCTCTGAGTGAGCGTATACCAGCGCTCTCTCCAAGGACCTCCGCAATGTTCTTTTAGAGCTTTTGGATGCAGTCAAGGCCGGATCCATTTAGCTCGAGCAGTAAATCCCCTTCGGCTCTGCCTTCAACTCTCCAGTTAGCAGTGCCGTTTGTTTTGATTTTGCACATGCATATCCTGCTGTAATAGAATATGCTAAGATGAGCGTAGCTATATTGACGAAATATATTGGCTTTCTTTAATTTTCCCCAATTTCCAACAACATTTTGAATAAAACAACAAAAGTTTATTTTATTTATTTATTTATATACAGTTAACTTATAAAATAGCATTTTAAATAATTAACTTAATTATGGAGTACTGGCTGCTGAGGCCTTCAACTCATTGATATGTCTAGATTTTATTTATAATACTTGTTTGTCTAAGGAACTTTAAAATAATTGTAGCATTTTTTGATGTGGGTTGAGATTACAATAGTATGGGGCCTTTATTTTTAAATATTTGAGAGTACGATGTTTCGAAAGATGGACATTCTTTTAGGATATGGGCAATATATACTATTGCGCTTCTGCAGAATGGACATGTATTGTCTGATGACAGGTTGAGGTAGTGTTGGTGTGTCAGGTTGGTATGGCCAAGTCTGAGTCTTGTAATTTTAATTTGATCGTATCTTGACATTTTGTTATTGTGATCTAAGTTTGAGGTGTTGGTCAAATTTAGATGAATAGATTGATACCAATCGGATGTGTTGTGCAGAGTACTTTTTGTTTCTGTACTAAGAGTGTTTTTAGATATTTTTTTATGTCTTGAAATTATGTCGTTGTTACATTAATATATTCTCTATCATAAGGCAAATGTATAGTGAATTTATACTGAAAGTCGCTAGGTACGCCCTTGTATAACACATACTCACATTACATACGCACAATTCTATAGCCGCTTGATTCTTTTAGGAGTCGTGATCGCGAATGCAGATGCAGATGACGCATGTAGGTTCGTTTGGCAGCTCTGCGACCAAAACTGCAGCAATTGCGAGGCTGTACTTGTAGTAGAGCTTCATTTTTATTGCGCTCGCTGCTTTGGAGTAGCCAAGTCAAAAACTAGTATATAATCTTCGGCAAGCAGAAGCTGTTTCCTTTTTTTTAATATTTTCGGATTTTTAGTAAAAACGAAGTATTGGGTCATTTACAGCATATGATTGACAGGCAGAAGCTGTGTGACGTTTGAAAAAAAAAAAGCACAAAAATTGTGAGCTTGCATTCATTTTAGAGTTTTTGGCAATAGTTGGTCACTTCATTTTAGCAGGAACGCATTGCTGCAGCTAAAAACATATTAACTCAGTTTTTCTTCTAAGCATTTCAGCAGTTGTATTGCCTTCATCATGGAGTCTGTTTAATATGAAGACGAAAACTGCATACAATAATTATCACAAAGTTACTCAAACATATTAATTAGTGCTTGAGTAAACATTGATGTTGTATCGATACATCGATGTCGCTAAAATGTTTTCAATCACCAATTTCTATGTTCCGATTTTTTCGACGTTCTATGTTTTGATTTAGCATCACTGACACAAAAGAGCAGGAAAAAAAGAGAAAATTTTCAATTGTTGTAAATAAATAAAAATATGTTTTTTGTTTGAAGTATATTGGTGTTGGCAGTGAGTGGGAATTTAGGAGTTTTTGAAGGATTGTAATGTTGCAGCTTGAGGTGCGCACTGTGGCAGAAAGGAAGGTTTCTTCTCCAATGTAAATGTCAAAGAGGCTGAAAAATTGTTAGAAAAAGAGCTCACATCACTTAACTTAAATTGCTTGCCGAAATCGTTTCCTGTCGCATGCCTGGCAACACCAACCAAATCTACAAAGCAGATTCACTTTATAATTTTTTGGAAAACAACAAATCACGTTAGGTCCGGAACAGTCGAGTGAACGAAATATTGCCCCTTCGCCATTATTTTCATTCGAATAATTTGGAAGCGAGCCGAGCCCATTAGATTACTGGAAGGTCAAATTTTACATAACAATATCCGAACAATATGGTCTATATTCCGACTATAAGATACTCGTGCTCTGCTTATACATATACAAACCGAGTTTCATCTAAATGCGTTACAATTTGTGGAAGATATAAAGTTTTGTGGCTTGCGGGACGGGAGGGAGAGTGGCAAAATTGCAATACAAGCTTGATCTGACGCCCCTTAAGGGGAGTCTACAAACAAAATTGGGTCTCTCTAGCTGTTACAGTCTCCGAGATCTTGGTGTTCATATAGACGGACAGACGGATATAGCTAGATCGACTCGGCTGTTGATGCTGTTGAATACAATATACTCGTAGAGTACGAGTATAAAAATATTTGAGATCTTTACAGATCTCCAATGACGAACATTTGCAAAAATGTGTACACAAATATGTGTTCCAATATGCACCGAAAACATCCGTATGTTCAGAGATGCTCTCTTAAATCGAAGCATGTGAACATGCTTTTGTGAATAAATGGATTTTAAATGAATTTTATAAATCTTCAGAATCGATCCCATATTTAGAATATACACATATATTTTCTACCCTCTAATGGAATGAGTTGGCATGCCGCTTGTCGGCCCGTCTGAATATAGCTTTAGACTAACTTCAATGCGATAGTTGGCGATAGTTCACAAGACGAAATCGCGCAAATGAATTCCCCTAACAAATATCGTTCCTATCCAAATAAAATTTGAGATTCAAATATCGTATCGCATGTGTAAACGTCTGTGAGCCGATAAGCAACGAAAAAATATTGTAGAAAAACAATTTTGTTACTAAATATGGGAAAATCAGAAGGTACTGCAGTACTATATTATTAAAATTTACCGATTATAACCTATTGCAATTTTTCAAGATCGCCGATCCAAACGCTGCAAGCGACAAAAGCCTGCAAGGTTTGCTTCACCGACGCCGTCAACAGAGACAGAGCCATTAGCAAACCTGGATTCCGATCCTAAAGCGCATGTTGTTGAAGATTCACCAAAGGTACAATCGCCTCTGAAAGCATCCCCATCCACAACGCCAGTTCGAATTACTAACATGCTTGAATTCCCGAGCCTACGAGCGCGACCTTCATCCATAAAAAAAACACCAGTTGCCACGAGTATATCGTCTCCAAATACTGCTAATATTGTGAAGAAACCGAGAAGAAGACGAAACAGTGACACATCCAGCGACGAAGAGCGCTGGCTGAACGCTATAGAAACCGGAAAACTCGAAGATGTCGACGACGAGTTAAAAAAAATAAAGGATCCCAAATTGATGACAGCACGTCAACGAGCCATGTACGAACGCTCACAGGATACCGACACTAGCATGGGCTGCTTTGTGGAAGAGTTAGTAGCCCTTCCAAATGGGTACCGGGGGAAGGAAAAGCCGCAGACGGAGGAAGAGATACAAAAGGCTGCGCTTAAATCTCAGAAGCGCAAACAGCAAGCAGACGAACGTAGGGAGAAAGATAAACAGAAGACCATGGAGCGCCTTTTAAAAAAGCAGGAAAGCAGTAAGCAACGTGCTGCCGCCCGCAATAAGCAAAACCAAAAACCACAACACCCAACGCTTTCGTATATTAGCACTTTGGACGGCACATATATCGTTGTACCACCTGGACACGAGTTTCCTATGCGACCTCAAGCAAGACGTTCTCCGCCGCCACCTCAGCTGTGTGGAATCCCGTGCTGCGGTAATCGCAAGGCATACGCTTGCACCAAAACCGCTCTGCCTCTTTGTAGTCTAGAATGTTACCGAAAGAATCTAGCACACATTAAGTCCACGCAAATAAAAGTAGATCCTGTGTAGGTGAAATAAAAACAATTTTATTGATTCATAAGGAAATTGTTTATAATTTCCTGCTGTTCCGACTCTATGCGTTGTAAGTACTGGTACTCGCTTTTCAAACGTTCCAATTCTACACTTTGCTCTTCAACCTGACTCTGGTAGACCTGCTGTTCAGTTTGGCGATGTTTTGACATTGTTTTCAGCTGGTTTTGAGTGCCAATCGCACGCAACTTTTCCTTTTCCACGTCGCTTGCGAAATTATTGGACATTTTGTAGAAGTCTTCGCCAAGTTTCTTGAAAGTTTGCAAGTTTCTTTTATATTCCAGGCACTCTTGTCTAAGTTCAATTGTCTGACTTGCGACATTGGGATCCTGAACTCGCAATCTATAGATATCATCTATATAGAGACCAACTTTTTGCAATTCCTCCATTTTTATCGTTTTTATTATTAAAGTTTGGGTTTATTTCATCGTCATGGTTACGCATAGACACAACATGTAAGAACGCTATAGTCGGAATTCCGACTATAACATACTCGTATTCACAATATATTTCATATTTGCCACACTTTTAAAAGTAAGCCACTCTTTTTTTTTTTTTGGTTTCCATACAAAATGTTTTTTTCGCGTTTTTTTTTTTAATTTGGAAAATATTCAGATAATGTTTTTTATGCATATACAAATCGAGTCAACAGAATGTGTCAAAGTTAACGTTGGATACAGGTGTTATGAATTTCCTGGGACGGAAGGAGGCGTGGAAAAGTTATAAAACAAACATGATCTAGGGGATCTTATAGTCTCGCACAGACAGACAAGGTTAGTTCGACTCGGATGTTCTTCGACGTTCCGACTATTTAGTTTACATGAACTATATAACTTCATATCCTAACATATATTAAAGTTGCAATGTATGTAACAGGCGAACGAAGCGTTTCCATAAAGTTTATATATTCCTAATGAGCATGACAAACCGAGTCGATCTAACCATTTCCGTATGTATGTAAATCTAGATCTTAGAAACTATAAGAGATGGAGAATCCAAATTTAAATTTTAAATTTCTATAAATATGTACCCAGAACAAGTTAGAAAGATAGATGGATTCTTTATTAAAACATATATTGTTTCTTAAAAAAATATACCAAGTTTATTTTATTTCTTGTCCGCGCATTTTTTTCGGTCAGCCCCCATACAAACCCACCCGCTTTGTTTGTGTGATTATAACCTTGCAGATGATATAATTTTGTCACGATATTGGTAACGCATAGAAAGAAACATCTCCGACTCCATATAGTATAAATTAGCATATAAGAATGAAAATGGAATGGAATGAAAATGTATTCTTTATTATGGCGCCGAAGCGACGGCTTTGCGCAAGAGTTTGCTAAAATCAAAAAGCTTATTTTCAAATTAATTTTTAATCTTAAGAAGCCATACTGTTGGCATTGGCCAGTCAGCGCTCCCATGACAACTGCTGGGCCTGCGGCTCATGGCCCGCATCGTGTTATCATTGCTATGCCCAATAAGACTGCTGGCGTGGGAACTCATACTCAGCGGTCTGGTCTCTCCTCTTTGAAGTGTGGCCGCCCTCGTCCAAGTCCAAACCTTGATCTTCTGAGAGACTCGCCTCTTTTTTAGACATTGCACGAGTAATATGAAACTGACGAAGACTGCTCAGGTCTCCATTGTCGAGCCAATTCCTTCTCCGATCTTCTTTATGAACTGCAAAATCTCTTCATTCATCTGGTGTAGGAATGTTCAGCTGCGTACGTCATCATGGCCGGTGATATTCAACAATGAGCGCGCCGCTACATCCGAATATTTGCTTTGGTTGTTATTACGGTTCTAGAACTTGGTGCCATTGATGATTGCGGATTCGGCGAAAGTGACAAGATAGGTCCCCATCATTGCAATTTCGGACCCGTTGTGAGATCCAAGATAATTCCGCTATGCGCCACGGGGAAAATTGCTACCTTTCTACAAGAAAACTTAATAATAACATGAATTATGTCATATCCAAGAAGTCGATCCGTATAATATTTTCTACACTCGCATTTATATTCACAGTGTTTAATCTGATTCCTGAACTTCGTTTCAAAGTCCGCGAAGGGCAAACCTTAACTTTGAATAATGTGGTTATATTTATACGATTCCACAGTGACGTTTTTAAGAGGAATGCAATAGTTGTCGAAGGCATCGTCTGCATTTGTCTGCTCAGTACCCGTCATTACTAAAATATTTCCAGCCATGTCCTTTGCAAATGGCTTTTGCCCAAATTGATTAAAGTAGATACACACACCGTCGTCATCAAATGCTAAGCCGTCAACATCAAGATCAGTGTTAAGTGTTAAAGTTTTAAAAAAACACATGTCTGACTCCGAGTAAGCCCAATAAGTAGAAAAAGTCAGTACAATTAGCGGCGGATGAGGCTTTAGATTTCTGCTTGACTAAAAGCCAATACAACAACTTTCGCGAACTCAGCAAAAGCCGATCCTGTGAGAGAAGTGACAGATACGAACGCGCAATTCCTTTTACAACGCCTTGTAGATCACACTAGTTGCCGCATAATTCAAATGCAAGAAGATATATTTAAGCAGTTTCGAAATATTTCTAATGTGACTCTTATTTCAAGTTATACATATGACGGAACAACTGGGCAAAGCACATATAAACATATATAACACATATCCAATCCCTTTTTGCGACAAAAATAATTCCACAAAAATTTATGGATGATATTGGAAATATATTGGGGTTAAATCATACTCCTCAGTGTGTTAGATTTTGTAGGCCAATAAAACTCGAATTTTTCAAAGAGAGCAAAGACCATATTCTTAAGGAAAAGAAAAGCTTGGACGACCAAATAAAAGCTTTGTTTTCATATGTCTGTACAGTTATAAATGGAAGAAACATTACAGTAATATATGATCTGCTAATGGACAAGTTTTAAGTCTATTGACTGAAACAAACCTTGCCAATTGTGTCCCATCAGTGGAGCAAGTTCAAAGGATTTTATGGAAAGTGGCAATATAGACTCCCCAAAATTTAGGCCTAGACTTGGAACATTACAATATACCATGAGTCCACTCCACGAGTGGATTCGATTTTTTGAGTTTGTTCTAAAATTGGCCTATAGAATTGGGCTCAAGAAAGGGCAAGTAAGAGATAAAAATAGAAAAATGAAATGGTGAAACAGAAAAAACGAATTCAGGATGTGGAAGACTATGGCCCTACATGTTGACAAGCCTTAACAGAAGGGAAGTGGAAACACCAACGATGTCAAAACAGCAAGAAGAGCATTTGCAAAACGTAACCTACCTGCTCAAATCTTAGGTCCTTATGAGTCTCTCATTGAATCTTTTCACAACATTTTAATTGCAATTTCTTGCCAGCTGCCAATAAATGGAACAGTTAAAAAAATTTTGACGGAAAATCGTATCACTGTATATGTCCTTGTACTCATTTTTCAAAAAACAATGGATTCCTCAGATTATCCTCTTGTTTCAAGTTTTTTTTGTTTCAAGTTTTTTTTGTTTCAAGTTTTTTAACTAACTTAAAAATTGGGTCAATATAAAAAAATCCCACTGCCAACAGCTGTAATTGCTATTTTAGAATCACCAAGTTTTGATAGTGGTTTTAATAATCACAATAATATTTCCCCAGAAAGTAAGAATAATTCTGGCAATTGTGACAGTGAAGACTGAAGATTCTACTTCTGAAAATTAATTTTCGATCGATATAGACCTAGAAGTAGATTATTAGTTTGTGCCATTTTTAAGCGCTTTAGTTAAATAATTATTAAAAATGTTTAATTTAAGTTTATTGCTATTAGTATTAAGCTTAAATGTAAAATATAATTAATATAAATATAATAAATTGGAGAATTATGATCTTTCTGAAACTAAAATATTTTTTTATGTACATCGATACAATTATTTACACCAAATTTTAAATCTCTAGTTTATTATATTAATTTACGTCAAAAAATCAGGTGTCTGGCCCAATGTGGAATGTCTCAATACAAATAATATCGCAGAGTGCATTACACTGTGTGTATGAGAGGGAGGGATAAAAAAGTTAACAAATTCTTTCACAATGAAAACAAATAAAAATGTTATCTCTGTCTATAATTGCCCTACAGTATACGAAGTGGCGATCGTCACCAAGAACAACCTACTTTCGATATTTACCGGTCGCTATTTATTGGGTGGTGGTTCGCTGGGGAGTTATTGGTGATGCAGTGTTGAACCACCGCAAAGTATATTATTTCTTGCTTTGGTTTCCGATAAGAAGGAAAGAGAAAGCAATGCAATGCTATTTATTATATTGTGCGTTTTGCAGCATGTTTTCCTAAAGAAGAAATAGAAAAGCTTGCAAAAACTGTTTAACGCTTTTTTGGAAGTTACATGCAAATTGAGAATAATAATAGCGTTGATTAATTACACAAACAAATTGAGTATTAGCCGCGTTACTTGTTGTTTTCGTTGCCTTTGCCTAAACTATTACCTCTAATGCTTAGTCTTTTATGGCTTGGGCTTCGAATTGTACAAGCAAAGGTAAAGCAATCACATATCACATAAAACCAAATAAAACCTAACAAATTCAGTGAAGTTCAAAAGGTAGGAGAAGAAGTGAATACTTTTTATAAATACAGTCTGCGCATACAACCAGGTAATACAGAAATTGGTAGATGCTGATATGAGCATGGGCCGCAAATCAGCATATGTAAGTAAAATATGAAGAATTTTCAATTATTTAAAATTATAAACAAACAACTTAAGCCCCATAGTCGATTCTCATAAAAATTTTTTTCGTTTAGATTATGTGCTTATTCATATATAAAGCGAGTTTCAAATGAATGTGTACAAAATTGTGGGAAATAAAACTATGAAAAGGTAGGAGAGTCTACATACCAAATTTAGTAACTTTAGCTCTTATAGTACTCGCTGTTACAGACGGACACACGTAGATCAACTCGGCTGTTGCTCCTAATCAAGAATATATTTACTTTATGAGGTCCGAAACGCATCCATGTTTCATAAATTTGTACGAGTATAAAACAAGTAAGAATGCTATACTCGATATTCCAACTATAAGATACTCGTACTCAGCATTTATTCAAAAGTATGACATTTTTATGCGGGCGGGGTGCTCTTGTATAAATTGTTTTTTTTACCATTTTGTCTACAATTGTTATCTGACCTTAACAAAATTTGACAAATCGGTAGATTATGTACTTAGGCATATATAAACCGAGTTTCAACTAAATGCGCTAAAATTTGCGGAAGATATAAGGTTTTATCGATTTGCGGGGGCATGTGGAGGCCGTGCAAATTTGGTAACTCCTAGGTCTTATAGTCTTCGAGATCTAGATGTTCATACGGACGGACATGGCAAGATTGACTCGGCTGTTGATGATGATCAAGAATATATATACTTTATGGGATCGGAGATGCTTCCTTCAATGCGTTACAAATATCGTGACAAAATTATAATACCCTCTGCAAGGGTATAACAAGAGAGGAAGCTTTCATACCCTTACGGGTATGTGTACTATGGTACCTCAATCCTCATCAAATTTAAGCAACGCCCGTCGAACCACTATATCATATAGCTTCCATATAACTGACCGATTCGGAATGAAAACTTAGTACACGAAAATTTGCTGTTTTTTATCCGAATTTAACCAAATTTGGTACATGTCAGTTACAGAATACTCCAAAGTGTATCCGGATCGGACCACTATAGCTCCCATATAACCGACCGACATTTTTTGTTCTTTATCCGAATTGAACCGAATTTGGAACGTCTTAGGAGCCTCCAATTGAGCTCACCCAATTTCAATCGAACCTGCAAGTGTATGTAATTTCGGTTACCCGAAGTTGGCCTTCCTCTCTTGTTATATCATAAACTCTTATACTCGTACTCTAGTAGAGTAAACGAGTATATTGTATTCGTTCAAAGTTATGTAACAGGCAAAAGGAAGCGTGTAAGACTCCATAAAGTATATATATTCTTGATCAGCATCAACAGCCGAGTCGATTTATCCATGTCCGTCCGTCCGTCCGTCTGTCTGTGCGTCCGTATGAACACCTAGATCTCGGAGACTGTAAGAGCTAGAGCGACCCAATTTGGTATGTAGACTCCCCTTGTGGGGCGTCAGATCAAATTTGCTTTTAAATTTTGCACCGCCTCCTCCCGACACGCAAAACTTTATATCTTCACAAATTTTAAAGAATTTAGTTGAGACTCGGTTTGTATAGCTACGCCCCTCCTGCATCTCGTCAACTGATTAAATTTGTTCCGGATCGGGACACTATATCATAAAGCCCCCATAGAACATTTGTATTTTTTGTTTTTCATCCAAATCCAACAAAATTTGGTTTGTATTCATTTAAGGAGGCCCCAAGTCCGTAGACCGAAGTTGATAAAGTGCGATCTGCTATATGATATAGCAGTTTCTTAGGTATAGGGAATTTAACTGTCGAGCAAGCACGACTGTAGCGCTCTTACTTGTTTACCACTAAAATTTTAACTATTGTGTCGAAAATTGTGAGAGATATACTAAGTTCATATCGTTTCGTATAGTAACAAAATTTTAAAAGAAGATCAAGTTTGCGTGCACACTAGGGGAGTCTATATACCAAATTTGGTGACTAGCTCTTATGGTCTCGGAGATCTCAAGAATTTACATAATTTATAGAATCCTTTTTGTATTTTACATACATTTGCATGAATATATTATACCCTTAGTCTACGAGCATACGGTATAACAATTAAGAACGCTACAGTCGAGTTTGCTCGACAGTCAAATACCCTGTACCAAGTAAATTGCTATATGATAGAGCAGCCCGATCCGGATCGAATTTGGTCAAAGGACTTGGGGTCTCGCAAAATGGATTCAAACCGAATTCAGATTGATTTCAATGAAAACAAGGAAGTTTTCTTACTAAGTGTTCATTCTGGAACAGCCGATCCTTTCGAGAGCTTTATGATATAGTGGTCCGATTTGAAAAAAGTTTTCTGAACGTGGCGCCTTCTAAAATGGTTATAAGCCTATTTTAATTCAGCTTGGTTGTTCCGATCTGGATCAAATTTGATAAGCGGACGTGAAGCTGCTTAAATGGATATGAACCGAATTTGGTTTGATTTAAATGAAGAACAAGAAATGAAGGCTATCTTCGGCTTGCCGAACCTTATATACCATTCACATTGTAAATATATAGCTCATCTAGATCAAATCTCGTCGGTGGGGCTACAGTGGATATAAGAGATATAAGACGACTTTTTTTTTTTAATTTTGATAAAAAACAGAAAAGTTACGCTACTAAGTGTTCATTCCAGAACAATCGGTTATATGGTAGCTATATGATATAGTTCTCTGATCTTGATCAGATCAGGCCAGTGGACGTGGCGTCCCCTCAAATGGATACAAACCGAATTTGGCTTGATTTTGATGAAAAATAAAAAAGTTATGCTACTAAACTTTCATTCCGAAACAATCGGTTATATGGTAGATATATGATATAGTTGTCCGCTCTCTATAAAACTCGAACTTAGCCAGAGTGCATCTTGAAAAAATTTCAGCTCTGAAGCTTTTAAAACTTAGCTATATCGAATTCCTTCAGTGGGTTGTAAACTACATGACAAAATTAATATACATTCACAATTTTTGCGAATGGTATAAAAAATAAATCAGAAATGAAGCTACACAAATTAAACTATTGATTGAACTGTTTATTTTTAATCTCTTGATTGCCTTTTCAACTTCTGTAACAATGCAAATTCGATTTTATGTTGGGTTTTTAATTTGGGCTGATTACTTTTTACATATTGTAAATTGTACATATAGTACATTTATATATGTGGATATTGTTTCTAGTGTGAGCGAGAGTATTTTAGTTAATCAGGTAAGATTACATGGATTGTATAAGGCTCCTTTATGACAAAAAGATGTAAGGTTTGAGATAAATATAAGCATATTTATTGCGATTCATCTTGGGATTGATGACGCTTAGCTACGATTTTTTTTAAGCTAGCATATGTGTGTCTGTATACATGTAAATTATGTATGTAAAAAATTGTCAACTCAAAATACTTAAAGCAAGCATGACCCCAACCCACTAAAAGTTGCAAGCACTACAGTTTTGCCATCACATTTGTGGAAATGCGAATTGATTTGCAAGTCAAGTGGGATTGTTGCGCTTGTTGGAGCGTAGACGCGCGAGTCCAGTCCGCTCCTCCTCTTCGTCGCTGGTATATTGGTGCATGCTAGCAGCACCAACGCGTCCTACACGCACAGAGGAAGTCGCCTGCAATAGCTCCTGATCAGGAGCATTCCGGTTTTCGTAGAGTAGTACCTGAAGTGTCTCCTCGTATATGCGCGCTTCTGGAAACTCCACCTTGGTGTGTTTACGATCTGTTGCATATACTATAGATGTACAGCACACCTCGGCTACCTTTTTGCCGTGCCCGTAGAAAGACCAACAGCAGATTTCACTGGGCCCAATCACATCCTTAATGAAGAGAATGCGTTCGTTAAAGCGTAAGGATAGCTTGTCAAACAATTCAATATTTTTTAGCAAATTGTCATCCGAAGTGCTTGTGTAGGAGTATTTGTTGTTCTGACGCTGGACCACCAATATCACAGCTGGCTTCGAGGACGCGCTGATCATAAGCTGTTCCTCCTTCTGTGAAGTAATCAGCGGAATGCGGCAGATGGGTTTGGGTTCTTGGTGTGCATATAGTGCCCGTTCACATGACATTGCCAGCTCAGTAATGCAGTAATACTTGGCTTCGGCAAGAAGTTCAGCAATTTCCTTATTAGTCTCGGGTAGCGGAACACTGCCATCTCGCAAGAAATTCAGTATTATACCAAAGTGATTGCCAGACCGGTCTATTAAAATCCAACCTGGACAAAATAGTTCAGTTTGTTATTAATCAATGTTTGCATGTACTATGTGAACGAACCTTCCGAATCAGTTAACACCTCCATACGCCCGCTGAACATTGCGCTTAACATTGTATCATTGTGTTTAGTCAATGTTCCAATGGTCGTGTAGAACAAACAACCACCCACATTGAGTTTTACATACTGCGATGCGTGCCCCTTCAAAAGCACTTTCTGATCACCCGACATGTTTTCCGGCTCATTGGCATTAGGATAAGCATGGAGTACAAGCTGATTGCTGAAGGCAGTTACGGCTTCAGCTTCAGGTGCAGTCATTAAATGCACTTTGTCCTCAAGAGCACGACCCAAGCTCTCAACGCTAACGCCCTTGCAAACGCTTTCTTTGGCGTTGCTTGTGCTCGCGCTCGTCCCGAGCACTAAGGAATCAATTTTGGCGAATGTATGGAATTCAATAAAAAAAAAATAAATGCTGCTATATTAAAACTGCAAAAAGGGCTGCAGAAAACATCGATGTTAAATCGGTATATCGATGTTTTCAAATTTTTTCAAACATCGATTATTTTCTCCGATGTTTGATGTTCCTGAATATGTAACACCTCCCATAAGCCCGCTGAACATTGCGCTTAACAATGTATTATTGTGTTTAGTCAATGTTGCAATGCTAGAGTAGAACAAACAACCACCCACATTAAGTTTAACATACTGGGATGCGTGCCCCTTCAACAGCACTTTCTGATCACCCGACATGTTTACCGGTTCCTTGGCATTAGGATAAGCATGGAGCAAAGCTGATTGGTGAAGGCAGTTACGGCTTCAGCTTCAGGTGCAGTCATTAAATGCACTTTGTCCTCAAGAGCACGACCCAAGCTCTCAACGCTAACGCCCTTGCAAACGCTTTCTTTGGCGTTGCTTGTGCTCGCGCTCATGCCGAGCACTATATATATTCGCCATCATTGACATTTACCAAAAAAAGGGAGAAAGCTTGCAATTTCATTACGGAAAATAAATTGATGACTAGTTACATATGTAGAAATCTAAATATTAAAAGATTTACAATCAGTTTTTTAAAAAATTGTCAGCTTACAATAATCAGTTTGGGCATGGTCAAGTATTACAATTACACCTTATTAACAAATACAAAATACGGCGGTGTCACAGACATCTCTTCCAACCGAATTCGAAATCTCGGTGTCACGGAAAACTAGTATTTATCTCTTACTATTGAAAGCCATATTGATTTTCTGATTAATTTAAAACATCTGATTATAACATTCTGTTTCAAACATTGATTCATTTTGCGCTTTACGAATTCTCTAGTTTAAAATTTACCCTCACCATGCCGTGGTGACGCACATGAATCCAAGCAAACAGTTGACCTGCCAAAAATTAATATAAAATGCGTTTGCCATTCACAATGTTGTATAAAAAACAGCTGGGCATAACAGAGTTGTCAGGCCTGCTGAAAAGCGCATTTGAAAAATTAAATATTGCAATTTGTGGATTGAATTACGTTAACGTACAATGCGCCGCACGTTCCAGTGGACTCACGATACCAAGCCACGGGAGCTTGTTACGCGCGAAGACCAGGCTAGAAGCTCCCACCTCCCGCCCAACCGGGCGCAGCCGCATAACGAGCGACACGACTCGCGAAGACGGAAAAAACGAGGACTCGTTCGCTCACTTTCCGTCAAAGTAAAAACAACAAACCGTAACCGTAAACTTGCTTTTTATCCAAATTGAAATAAATTTGGTAAATGTCAGTTTTAGAAGTATGAACTCCTTGGTACATCAATATTGGTTGTTTCTTATATAAAATGAACTAAATTTGGTAAATGTCAGTTTTAAGGGAATCTACGACTGCTGACCAAAGTTTATCCAGATCGGATCACCATATCATATACCTCCCATATAGCCGACCGTTTCGGAGTGAACTCTTAGTACAGCATAATTGATTGTTTCTTATCCAAATTGAACCAAATTTAGTTAACGGCAGATTTGAAAGCCTCAACGTTTGGTGACCTAACCTTAACTGAATCTGATTATTATATCATGTAGCTCCCATATTACTGAACGATTCGGAATGAACTCTTAGTATGTACTTCGAAATCGTTTTTTTTTTATCCAAATTTAACCAAATTTTCATACTCGTACTCTAGTAGAGTAAACGAGTATATTGTATTCGTGCAAATGTATGTAACAGGCAGAAGGAAGTGTCTAAGCGACCAAATAAAGTATATATATTCTTGATCAGCATCAAGAGCCTAGTCGATCTAGCCCTGTCCTTCTGTCTGCCCGTATGAACACCTAGATCTTGGAGACTGTAAGAGCTAGAGAGACTCAATTTGGTATGTAGACTCCCCTTGTAGGTCGTCAGATCAAGTTTGTTTTTAAATTTTGCCACGCCCCCGTCCGCCCGCGCAATCCGCAAAACTTTGTATCTTCCACAAATTTTAACGCATTTTAAAACTCGGTTTGTATATGTATAAGCACATAATCTACCGATTTGCAGAGTTTGGCTAAAATGATGGTAGTGAATATGAGAACTGTTTCTTGCTTAAGTATGCTTGTATCAGCCGGTGCCGGTTAAGGATGAGGACTCTGGGTGAGTCGCTAAATTATTTGGTGCTGTGCTGCTACCATTTATTTTGGTTGCTATGATGTGACGCTGGTGCTATTAGCACAGGCAAGGTCGTGTGCAGCTGGTGCTGCTGGACCACAGGCAAGATGGCGGAATCGCCATATAATATGTTGAGATTCTGATCGTTTATTGATAGTTGCTTGTTTTTTATACTTAAATTTGGGCGGCGGTCAGCTATGTACAAAAGCTTTAGCGTGCAATTCAAGGGTTCATATTACACTGCTAACGTAATTCGAGCCCTCAAGTCAGAGTAATCGGCATTATTTGGCTACTATATTGTGAACGTGTTTTGTGCCACAAATGCAAATGTTGACATTCGTTATGTTTAACAACCTCAACGAATAATCACTTGTATCAAATGCAATAAAATGTAATATGCTTATTAACAAATATATGTACATGGCTCACTACAACGTTAGTTCGTTAATCAATGAGCTCTCAGTAATTAGAGGAGGGCTGTTATTAGACCTGTTTAAGTTATAAGGATATATCTGATCGGACCCGCACTTAAAAGCAATAAGTTGTTTGAAAAAATTCTGCAAACAAATCGGCAATGCCTTCATCTATATTTGCTTTAGTGTTTATATAAGATTGAGAACAGATGATTTTCGCTTTGATTTAACAAAATTTTTACAATTGCTTTAGGCTCTGAGAAAATTACACCACAGCGATGCAATTAGGCATTATAGCATCAGAATTAAGCACAGTGAACGTTAAAAGAGTAGCCATATAGTACGAGAAGCCCAATGACCTTTCTGAGTCCTTGCACTTTCTTAAGAGTCTAAATTTATTATTTTTTAATTTTGATAGCTGTGGGGTGAACCACGGTGGCTTATGAAAAATTAAGAGTTTTGTAAAAGATCCCATGACATCGACTTCATTGCCGCTGAATTATTTAATTTAAAGTTGAATTATGAAATTATCATTAGTTAAATATCGTACAAATAATAAACAAAATATCAAGTAATTATCGCTCATATATATCGTTCAATTGAAGCACATATAGAAAATTTCAGAAAGCTAAAAAGAAATAAAAACTTAGTTTCTCCAAATATCAACGCAATAAATATAGTCCACAATCAACATGTGGCACTGGTCAGAGGAATCAACAAAGATCTTTGATTCTTGAAAGTCGCCATATTTCGCACTTTCGTAACAGCGAATTTGGTGAAGCCTAAATATAATGGCTTGCAATTCACCGCTGAACAACAGCAACAGCATGCGATGTCAATTGCATAGCATTGAAACACCTGCAGATGCAGAGTATGCACATTGCATCTAAAATGGAGGATGTAATCATCAACACGGGAAAATGCCGGAAGCAAACAACACGGAAGAGCAACAAAATTTGTGTCGAGGAAACAACAATGCTCGATTTAAAGCGTCAGCTAAGAAGTGGATCAAATGAGGGTACATGAGCGGAAACATTGTTAAGAATATGTGCAATATAGAACAACAAAGCTGCACAAAAACGTAAGCCATCATACGTTAAACCCAATGCGATCCATTATATAATCATCATCGAGATACACCTGGATACATTCACACAACTCATCTACTACAGAGCGGAACGCGGTCAGGTCGGAAGTATCGACAAAACTGACATACTCCCTAACACCTTCAGGAATAGATCTACAAAACACCATCGTTAATAAGCTAGCCCAGGAAACATTGGGCAACAATGAAGCTCGGCAAAAGGTATACTGATGTCGGCAAAAAACCACAAAAAAAAAACGAAACAAGTAAAAACGCTATAGTCGATATTCTGACTATAAGATACTCGTACTCAATATTCAACTTACTCAAAAGTATGAAAAAAACATTTTTTTTTTGGAGGTGGGGTGTTCTCATACAAAATGTTTTTTTTTTACGATTTTGTCTACAATTATTATCCGATCCTAACAAATCTCGGCAAATCGGTAGAGTTTACTAAATGCGTTAAGATTTGTGGAAGATATAAAGCTTTGCGGTTTACGGGGGCGTGGCAACATTTTAAGGCAAACTTGATCTGACGCCCCACAAGATGAGCCTACATACCAAATTGGGTCTCGCTAGCTCTTACAGTCTCCGAGATCTATGGACATACGGAAATGGCTAGATCGACTCGGCTGTTGATGCTGATCAAGAATATACTGTATGGGATCTTACACGCTTCCTTGTGACTGTTACATACATTTGCACGAATACAATATACTTGTTTACTCTAATAGAGTACGAGTATAAAAAAAATAAAAAATATAAAATAGATGCTGAGTACGAGTGTAGTAGGAATATTGACTATAGCGTTCATGCTTGTTTTTTTCTGTGTTGGGGTGCTCTTATACAAAATGTTTTTTACAATTTTGTCTACATTTCTTATCCGATCTTAATAAAATTTGGGAGATCGAAAGGAATGTACTTATACATAAAAAAACCGAGTTTTAATTAAATATGTCAACAATTGTAGGAGATATAAGGTTTTTATAGATTTGCGGGTTGAGGAGTGGGCGTGCCAAATTTAAAAACAAATGTGATCAGACAAAACACTAAGGGAGTCTAAATACTAGCCTTTATAGTCTCCAAGACGGACAAGTCTAGATCGACCCGGCTTTTGATGCAGATCAAGAATATATACGGTATCGGGAACGCTTCCTTATGCCCGTTACATACATTTGCACGAATACAATATACTCGTTTACTCTACTAGAGTACGAGTATAAAAACTATAATAGGAAATGGCAAATAGTATTCTACCAAATAAGGAAAGAAGAAAGATGAATAGCGTCAGAGCAAAAAAATAGAAGCGCACACCAATTTGATGCATAAAACCATAGGAAAATTGAAGACAGTTTGTCAAACTATACAATATTCATGCACGTATTTACACATACAACGCCGTTGGCCCTTGGCAATATGTTCAGAAACTGAACACGTTTTTTGCAACCACAGAGCATACCTCTATTGTATACAGTCTATACGAAAAGAAAAATAATATACACTTGTGAATGATAATACATCTATAGTAAAACACCCTACAGCTATAAGAGAGATACTTTAAAGAGAGTTACCGCGCAAAGTTTGTTTGTTTATATGTTCGGTCCTTCTTAAAAAAGCAAGTACTCACATTCCTGAACGACGGAAGCACATCCACAATGTTGGACAAGCGCACGGCAAGACATGCCAACTTATTTAAAGGGAAATATCACACCATTCTGCTTTGGATGGACTGGCGGACTGTACTGTTATGTCCAAAGTTCACTTGCATTTAACATTATTTTATATCTTATAAATATCTTCGAGCTTTAGCACATGTACTTCACTGCTACATTTTCTTACTAATAGTTAGACAAATATCTTTACAATGTTTTTTAAAATACCCTGTACCTAATAAACCGCTATTAAATAAATAAAAACCGCTCTCAATCAACTTAAAATGGGTACAAACTAGATTTGGCTCGATTTGATCTAGAATATATATACTTTATGTTGCATACATTTGCACGAATACAATATAATCGTTTACTTTACTAGTGTACGAGTATAAAAACGTCTCCTTTTAAACAATGTTTGTTCTTACAAGCCAGTGGGAGAATTATAGCTAGTGTACCTAATCGTTAATAAACAAGCAAGGAAAGCTAGTTCCGGCTTGCCGAAGCTTATATACCATTTACATTGTAAATATATGACCAATATAGATCTGAATGGAGTGGATAAAAGGGATACAAGACGAATTCATTTTAATTTGGATAAAAGACAGAAAAGTTATGCTCCTGTTCATTCCAGAACAATCGGTTATATGCGAGCTAAATAATATAATTGTCCAATATTGATCAAATCAGGTCGTGGACGCGAGGTTTTTTCAGATGGATACAACCCGAATTTGGTCTGATTTGGATGAAAACCAAAGAAGTTATGCTACCAAGTGTTCATTCCAGAACTATTTGTTATATGGGAGCTATACGATATAGTGGCGACCAGTGACCAGCCTGCAGACAAAAGAAACATCTTGTAGCCTTGTAGCATTTAAGACTTTAGAGATCTTCGAACATGGTTCCCCAGTCGGAAACGCTTCCTTCTATTAATATACAAATTTGTAAAGGGTATAATAATAAAAGATATATTTATTACCTGTACATGTGGTAACCATAAAAAAGGTTGCCTATATTTAATGATAGCTTGAGCGTATTTTGTTTATGCCTTACCTGAAATCTGGTGTACAAAAAGGATGTGATGTGTGTGTCGTTACCAGATGTGTGTTATATGATCTTGCTTATGCGCTATAACTATCTTTAAAGTATCTCTCTTATATATGTAGGGCGTTTTACTATAGATTTTACTACCATTCACAAATGTGTATTATATTTCTTTGCGTAGAGACTGTATTTAATAGGTTTACCTTTACTTTAACCACATAATTTAACGATTTCGTTAAGATCGGATAATAATTTTAGCCAAAACATAAAAACATATTGTATAAAGTACCCCACCACAAAAAAAAAAAAAAAAACAATTAAAAAGTGTTGTATACGTTCGATTGTGTTTAATATTAAATAGATACTGAGTACGAGTATCTTATAGTTGGAATATCGACTATAGCGTTTTTACTTGTTAAAACTCGGTTTATATATGTATAAGCACATATCCTTCCAAACTTCCGGATTTCATTAAGATCGGATATGAATTGTCGACAAAATTGGTAAAAATGTAATTATAAATAAAGACCTAGACATATTACACGCAGAACATGCCATCAACATTGTTACTGCAAGCCCAATTGTCTGGCAGGATGTTTATAAATATGATGTTACAAGCAACTTTTAGTTACGGTGTATTAACAATAATTCTTCTATTATTTAACTCTATTTAACTGTTTTATTTGTATTTTGTTGAGAGCAGCGAAGGTGCCGCTTCCAACGTTCGGTTGAATCTGTTCTTACATTTTTCCCTTAAGTTCTAAGTAAGCCTAAGTAGCATAACTGCGCTGCCTGCAGTTGGACAGCAGAGCGACGGTTATGTATATTCTATATAGTATGTGTATGTAATTATGCATATAAGTTAACACATAACGCTCAATATAGGATATTTCATAAGTTTATATCATAAGCTAAAGAACAGCCCTCGCAATTGCGCAATAGCTGCAATGGTCAGCGGCGGTAACCGGACACTTTTGTTTTGCTGCAAGAGTTTCGGTTATTGCCGAAGATTTTGCTGAGTCGGCTCGCCGACCATGACATTATGGCGTGATGCGAGCTTTGGCTTAGCTTAAGTGAAATATTCTTTGTATTAAGAAATCAGTTCCGAATACAGCGCTCTTCCAATAAGTCGCTAAAATAAATATTCACTCCGACACTCCCGAAAGCGACAACGTCTTATCAGAATTCCCGCTGCAGCCGCCAACGGCGATAAGCGCATGCCTCTGTTATGCAGATTTCCTTATCGCGCTTAACTTAACATGTTGTTATGCTTGCAAGTTGTCTTATCTTGAATTGAGCTCCTAAGAAATTTTCTTATGTTAGTTTAGTTCAAAAATGCACGTCGCGTCTCTAACACTTGGCCGTTAAATAATTTGTTTTATTGTCTGAGCCCGAGGCCAGCAATAAGAGGTATAGTTTACCTCTCAACCTAATCTTCAGCCACAACCGGACTGGAAGATCATTAATTGGCGCCCAACTAGTGGTCAGACTCCACAACCAACAACAATTAAAACAGCCGCACAGGAGCTGCAACAACCAACAACAATTAAGACAGCAGCGCGGGAGCTGCGAGTGACCAGTTTTATAAAATTTTTTTGTGTTAATTGAGTCATGTAAGTGAACACTCTAGCTAAAATTTGTCGTCAAACATAAACATTTTTTAGAAAAATTAGTTAGTACTAGTGAGTATTTTATATTGCAACAGATCATATAAAAAAAATTTAAATAGTAATAATCAGAACCAAGTTTCTGAAACACGTGAGAGTGACTGCTTTGAGAATTTGAGTTGAAACAACTTATCATCCAGATCGTTAATAATATTACTTTGTGTTACTTTCTATGTGTCTAAAATTGTGCCATAACAATACATACAGTTCTCGTGGTTCAGAGCTGCGACGTAATCTTTTGACGGCCCGTTTTGTTTTTCGCGGCCACTGACCTGCGCATGCCACAGTTCAGCCAATATAGAAACCCTCGCGAGCAGTCTAGCGACTCAGATTCTGATTGTGACATTCGCATCAGAGTCCCGGCTACAAGACTTCTCCCCGTAGTTCCCCCACCATCAGGTAAAATGGATCCAGATCAGCTTAGGGAAGTAGTAAGGACGGCTATCAGCAATGCTTTAGCCGAACAGGCCGTTGCACACCAGCAGAGGGAGCAAGCATTGACTCAAAGAATTAATGAGTTAGCTGAACAAATAACAGCAGCAAACGTTGCCACCCCACAAGTAGTAGCATATGCTGCTATAGGAATTAGAAACGACATTCGCTGTGACGAGCCGCTAGATGCCGTCAAGTGCTTACCTGAGTTTGCAGGAGTACAGGAATCTTATGTATCTTGGAGGCAGGCAGCATTAGTCGCTTCAGACCACATAATGGCAGTTCTCGTCATTATAAGGCTGTTATCATCATAAGAAGCAAGATTAGGGGCCCCGCAGACGCGGTGCTGGCCTCATTTGGTACTGTATTGAATTTTGATGCGATAATAAATCGCCTAGATTTCACATACAGTGACAAGAGACCAATTCATGTCATTGAACAGGAATTAGGTACCTTGAGGCAAGGTGGCCTGTCCCTGCTTCAATATTACGATGAGGTAGAGAAAAAACTCACTCTTCTTATTAACAAAGTTAACATGTCATATGAGCCAGCTTTAGCAAAGGGCCTATGTGAAAAATTCCGCGACGATGCGTTGCGTGTTTTCATATCGGGTCTCAAGCGCAGTCTTACAGATGTGCTCTTTGCAGCAAAGCCCAGAGATTTGCCTTCAGCGCTAGCTCTCGTGCAAGAAGTCGAGTCAAATCATGAAAGGTACGCATCCATGGAGGTCGATCCTTCCTTCTCAAGGGTCTTGCAGCCCACTCAAGCCGCTGCTTACACGAATAGGAAGCACTCCGCATCTGACCGCACAGGTCAGAGAAATCAGCAGAGGTTGAATCACGTGACGCAAGACGCGGGACAAGGTGCAGAGGCGTATGCTGATGCCGCCCCCAGCGCAGTGGCACAAATCAATGACGATGCTAGTTATGATCCTGATGCCCTTAATTTTTTAGGAGCAAATCCCTGCTACCCGGTAGAGTCCCCATTCAAAATTCATTCCATTCACGGCGAGACACAAATTACACACAAATGCTTTGTTTCAATGTTTGGGTTGAAGGCAACCTTTTTCATTCTGCCGGACTTGTCAGCTTTTGATGGGATTGTAGGCCTTGACCTGCTAAAGCAGGCAGCTGCTTCGCTTTGTCTAGCTTCAGGACAACTTAAGTGGGGTACGGAGGTCGAAAAAATCACCTTCCACACGTGCAAAAATGTAAATTTAACAAATGTAGACTGTGCAGTGGCATCCCCATTAGCTAGAAGTTCTTTTTTGAAAATGCTAAAGACCAGACAAAAGGCTTCTGCAGACCCAGACGAGGCGTTGCCGTACAACACATCAGTCGTGGCCACCATTAGGACCACAGATGAGCAACCGATCTATGCCAAGCTTTACCCATATCCAATGGGAGCAGCTGATTTCGTTAATAAAGAAATCAAAGATCTGCTAAAAAATGATAGTTCAAAAGTCCGTCTCTCCCTACAATAACCAAATATGGGTGGTAGACAAGAAGGGCACTGATGAAGCAGGCAACAGGAAAATGAGATTGGTAATGGACTTTCGTAAACTTAATGAAAGGACCATGTCTGACAAATACCCTATGCCAAATATATCAATGATATTGAGGAATTTGGGGAGAGCCAAATTCTTTTCTACATTAGACCCCAAGGCTGGTTATCACCAGATCATACTCGCTGAACGCGACCGTGAAGAAACCTCTTTCTCAGTGAACGGGGGGAAATACGAGTTCAAAAGACTCCACTTTGGATTAAAGAATGCAGCAAGCATCTTCCAAAGAACCATAGACGACATACTGCCAGAGCAGATTGGCAAATTTTGCTATTTTTATGTCGATAACGTAATCATCTTTTCAGAAGATGGGGAATCCCACATTAAACCAGTGGATTGGGTCCTAAAAAGCTTACACGAAGCAAACATGAGGGTCTCCGTCGAAAAGTCCCGTTTTTTTAAGACAAGCGTGAACTTTCTGGGGTTCATAGTCACCAGCACTGGCGCTACGACGGATCCTGAAAAGGTTAGGGCAATACAGGAGTATCCAGAACCTAAAACACTGTTCGAATTCAGATCATTTCTAGGCCTCGCAAGTTATTACAGATGTTTCATTAGGGACTTCGCCGCAATAGCAAGACCCATCTCGAATATCTTGAAGGGTGAGAATGGAACTGTCAGTAAACATAGGTCTAGAAATATAAAGGTTCAATTCTCTGAAGTGCAGCAAAGGGCGTTTCAGAAGTTGCGCGATATTTTGTCATCCGAGAATGTAATGCTCAGGTACCCCGATTTTAATAAGCCATTCGATCTAACGATCGATGCTTCGGCTCACGGCATAGGTGCAGTTTTGTCTCAAGAGGGTCGTCCTATAACAATAATTTCGAGAACATTAAAGGACAGCGAGGTTAACTATGCAACAAATGAGAGAGAGTTATTGGCCATCGTATGGTCACTTGCCAAGTTAAGGCACTATTTGTATGGGCTGAAAGACATTAATATCTTCACTGACCATCAAAAGGTGGAAAGCGCGCATTGACAAGTCTAATGCACGTATCTTCTATAAACCTGGCAAGGACAATCTGGTTGCGGATGCCTTGTCAAGACAGCAGCTCAACGCTGTAAATGAACAAGAAGTTGAGTCCTGCGCAGCAACGATCCACAGTGAGGTATCTCTCACCAACACCATTGAGACAATAGACAAACCCTTGAACTGTTTTCAAAACCAAATAGTGCTAGAAGAGGCGCGTTTCCCCTCAAAACGGAGTTTTATTCTATTTGGAAATAAGAAACGCTACTTGATCAGCTATACTTGCATTGAATCGCTGCTAGACGAGCTCGAAGATGCGTAAATGCTCTCCACTGTAATTTACACAAATTTACAATGATACAAGACACATTGGTTCGAAGATACCCGGCCACAAAGTTCTGGCACTGCACAAATCGTATTTGCGATTGAAGAAAGAAGGGAAATCCTCACAGCCGAGCATAATAGGGCCCATAGGTCTGCACAGGAAAATATTAAGCAGGTACTCTCCGAGTACTACTTTGCAAATATGGCAAAAATAGCCAATTAAATAGTACAAAATTGCAAAACATGTGCTAGGACTAAACAAGAGCTTGGGGAGACACCGATCCCCTCACATGTGGGAGAGATGTTACACATAGGAAATTTTTCTTCTTTGCATCGACAAGTTCTCTAAGTTTGCTATTGTCCAACCAGTCCCTTCAAGAACCATTGTGGATCTAAAGCCAGCCTTAATGCAACTAATGAATTTTTTTCCAAAAGCCAGATCTATTTACTGTGACAATGAACCGTCATTGAATTCAGAGATCATCGTGACTATGCTTGCAAACAACTATGGAGCCAGATGCCTAAAGATCGATAAAGGCATAAGTGACACCGTAGAAGTCATTTTGCTGGCTACAACTGAGTACAATAAGTCGATCCATTCGGTCATTGACCAGAGACCAGTTGATGTAGTTCAGGCGCACCCAGATGAGCCCCAAGAGAAGATACAAGAAAAGATCAGAAACGCTCAGTCGACGCTCAGAGCTAGGGGAAACGCAAATTGGCAGAATAGGGTCTTCGACGTTGGTGACAAAGTTTTGGTCAAGTCCAACCGACGGCTCGGAAACAAACTTACACCTTTATGTGATGAGAAGGCCGTGGATACAGACCTGGGGACCGAGGTCCTCATTAGAGGGAGGGTGGTCCACAAGGACAACCTAAGGTAACCCCCTTGTTTTTTTTTTCATTTTTTTGTTACACCTTTTTTAAGCCACTAGGCAAACTCGTATAAGTTAGATATAGTTTTTCAAATTATTATTAGCCACCTGGCATAGTTTTTATATAGCAGTTTTGGTGGTGGGCAAACCTCTTTAAAAAGAAAAACGGAAAAGTTGCTAAAATGCCAACAATAGACAAATAGAAATAAACACTAGAGTTCAAGACCAGCTTAACCAGTTAACAGTTACTGTCAATAAAATTCTCAAGATAACCAAAAACTTACAAGTCGACACTAGCCATTTATTTAAAACATTACTGTCTAGAAACAGAATGCTGATGATAGAGTTTCAAAATTTATTGCTTACTATTACTCTTGCGAAGGCTAACATTGTTAGCCCAAACATATTGGACCACTCAGATTTGAAATCAATTTGGCTAGAGGAACCCACCAACACTCCCATAGGAGATCTTATGTCCGTTGCGTCTGTAAAAGTTCTTCAATCCATTAACACTATACATTTTATAATTAAATTCCCAAAGATTAAAAAAGCTTGCAGAAAAATCACGATTTATCCTGTCATCCACAAGAATTTCATATTGCGATTGTTTGACAACGTCATAGCCGAATACGATGGAGAAACCCACACACTGCAGAGTTGCGCTGCTTCACCTGGAGCCACATTTTGTCGTCTGGCATTAGAGAGTTCATGTGCCAAAGAGCTCCATGCAGGTAGCACGGCACACTGCGAGATCCAGCCGAGCAACCTGGAAATAATCACCCATGTAGTATCATCCTCAACGACGGGTCCGCAAGGATTCAGGTGGACAACGGCACTGAGATCCAGGTACAAGGCACGCATCTATTCACATTCGGAGACCGAGTCGCAATTAACGGGACTCTGTTTTACAATCACAACAAGGTACACAATAGAGTCCTGGGTATTGCAAATTCTCCCTTTCTGAACATCACTGCCAGCCAAGATGTTATCAGCCTCCCTTACCTTCATCGTTTGAATGAACCTAATTTGGAGGTGATACAGCAATTCAAGGGAGACGCCGGAACTGATCAAGCTTATCGTGTGGCATTCATTATTGGAGCCATATGCTGTGCTTTAATCTGCATTGGCCTCACTCTTTGGTTAATCATCGACGCAAAGAGGTCTGCGAAGCAGTTACGAAAGTCGTCGCCGGGTTTGGGTCGGCCGAGGACGGCCTTATACTTGAAGGGGGAGTAGTTAACACATAACACTCAATATAGGATATTTCATAAGTTTATATCATAAGTTAAAGAACAGCCCTCGCAATTGCGGCGCTGCATACTTTGTATCAGCGCGCTATAGCTGCAACCGGACTGGAAGAACATTAATTTATACATATATATGTACAGATGGTACATACTCAAGAAGTGCTTACGCTAGCGATCCCACGCTGCGGCCTGTCTTATTACAGCACTTATGTATATTTATGATTGTATAAACATAACAGCAAAGTGCCGATATGTTATGAGTTGTTACTCTTACTTTTAAGTTGGGCATATGACCACTTGTTATATTGTATACTCTACAATACTGTGGGCATATGCTCATTTGGCATAAAACATACTACAACGGTATGTAGTTGATGTTAAGTTAATGGAATTGTATTAACAGACTCAAAAAATCGATTTTGTCCACAAAAAGTCGACGAGTACTTATAGTCCGAATTCGACTATAGCGTTCTTACTTGCTTCCCTTAAGAGCTTCATCTATTCTTCCTAGAAGCGTTTCCGAACCTATAAACCGGAGTCGTTTCAGCCTTGTCCGTCTGGATGAACACCTAGATCTAAGAGACTTTTACACCTAGAGTCACCAAATCTTGTATGTAGACTAACCTAGAGTACACGTCGCCTCCCACCCCCGCAAATCGATAACATATTTATAAGCACATTATGCATATGTATAAGCACATTATACACCGATCTGCCAAATTTAATTAAAATTATACCACCGAACCCGACCACAAACAATTATAAACCTACATATAAATTAATATTCTTCCAGTCCGGTTGTGGCTGAAGATTAGGTTGAGAGGTAAACTATACCTCTTATTGCTGGCCTCGGGCTCAGACAATAAAACAAATTATTTAACGGCCAAGTGTTAGAGACGCGACGTGCATTTTTGAACTAAACTAACATAAGAAAATTTCTTAGGAGCTCAATTCAAGATAAGACAACTTGCAAGCATAACAACATGTTAAGTTAAGCGCGATAACGAAATCTGCATAACAAAGGCATGCGCTCATCGCCGTTGGCGGCTGCAGCGGGAATTCTGATAAGACGTTGTCGCTTTCGGGAGTGTCGGAGTGAATATTTATTTTAGCGACTTATTGGAAGAGCGCTGTATTCGGAACTGATTTCCTAATACAAAGAATATTTCAGTTAAGCTAAGCCAAAGCTCGCATCACGCCATAATGTCATGGTCGGCGAGCCGACTCAGCAAAATCTTCGGCAATAACCGAAACTCTTGCAGCAAAACAAAAGTGTCCGGTTACCGCCGCTGACCATTGCAGCTATAGCGCGCTGATACAAAGTATGCAGCGCCGCAATTGCGAGGGCTGTTCTTTAACTTATGAGTGTTATTTGTTAACTTATACACAGTCAAACATACTTAGATAAACACAAACATCAAACATGAACGCATACACACATAATATATCAAACAGCACTCTGCTGCTTTGACTCTAAACTAAGGCGAGCCTAGGCTTTTCCTTTCTTTCACACATAGATCTCTAAGTGTTCATACGCACCGAAATGGCTAGATCGACTCGGCTGTTGCGAATATACATACTTTCTGGGGTCGGAAACGCTTCCTTATGCTCGTTACATATATTTACACAAATACAATATACTCGTTTACTCTACTAGAGTACGAGTATAACAAGTAAAAATATTTTTAGTGATTTTTCTACAGATATTTTCCCAATTGTTATGAAAAATGACAGATCAGCAGAATTTTACAATAGCTGCGGAACGATTGTTATAATTTACCGCTTCACTTTGTAAGATTTTTAAATTAACTATATATTGATAATACGTTTTCTTTTTTTTATAATTTTAGACTGAATTACAGAAAAGCTGGAAGTGGGTCGACAGAAGCGAGAAACAATTTTTAAACCACTTTACAAACACGCGGTGGCACATCTGACATCGCCATGTTATATCATAGAGTAAGGCATTTATGAAGACGTTCGCTGCTTTTCGCTACTACCGTAGCATAAAGCAGCAGTGCGATACATAATCGGACAACTTATGTATATGGAAGCCCCAATACGTGCGAGATAATGGCAAGGTTGAAGGGATCGAACTCGCTCGAAAGTCTCTTCTACTCACTATGGGTAAAATGGAAACTGAAAAGCATTTAATTGCAGTAACAAGTACGTAGTGAATTCTATACAGGCGCACTAGTAACGCATGAAGAATACAAATACATACATATATTCGAAAATGTATATATATACATATATATATATATATAAGCAGAAGACGGGTGCTCAAATCCTGTTCTAAAGAAACGGGGGTCTTAGCTTGCAATATGGATATTAAACTCGCCAATTAGTATCAAAGTTTCTAAAATAACATACTTTAAAATAAGTAAAAAAGACATCTTGTCCTTACTGGCATTTATTTTTATTACCTCCAGTCATATTAGTACATACACATTAGTTTTAATTACGTACGTATAAGTATAATATGAAATTTTATCACTTACTAGAAGCTGTCATAACTTAACAAACACAATTTTTGAGTTACTGGTGCATAATTATTCGTCACATCATGCTCTGTGTTAAGAGTGAAGAAAATGCAATTGTTTTTACCACAGACACAGGCTGGAATTAAATTAACACCTTTTCATGCGTTTTCGACAAAAATAACCGTCTTCTAGTAAGTGAGCGATTTCATGTGAAATTTGAGAACCATTAGAAATAATTGGTATGTGTTTATGTGCGTATGTAAGTGTGCTTTTAATGTTGGACGATGTATATCAGTTATGTAAAAATGAATGCATGCTGTTAAATTACGGTATATGTATACAAAAAGAACAAAATAAAAAAATTCTATGAATGTATAATGTATAATTTGTATATTTAAAATATAAGGGAAAAATGATAGTTTGTTTATATGTATTTTTGCATTAAATAATTTGGAAATTGTCTCATGTTATCATTGCAGCTCTAAAAGCGCGATTTTGAATGGAATGCAACTGCAACTTACGTTCGCTCAACAACCGCAAATAATGAATAATGATCGTCGTTTAGGTGCATTTGCTATTGTAGTTGCAGTTGACCGACTAAACATAAGAATTTACGTGGACGAAACGACTACTGCGGATTCGGTTTCCGACTTCAGACTGACACATTCTTGCTGCTCCATAGCAGACGGAGTGCTAGTAATAGCTTCGGTGGTGTTTTGTCCCTTGTCATTTGCAGCCGCTGACTCTTCAGTCTTCAAACGTTTTGATTTGCTGATATTCTCATCCTGCCCAGCAACATCAGCGCCTGCATCTGGAGAGGCGCTACGTTTCAGTGCAATCTGCTCCAGTGCTAAGTTGGCAGCCTTTTGTTGAGAAGCGGTGATCAGTACATCCTCCGTTTCGGATGGATCAATGGTTGCTGGCAGCTCCTGAAGATTTTTCTCGAATTTTACAATAACGGCGGTCATGTTGTCACATCCAGTGCCATCACCCAAAGTATTTGGCGCCAGACAGTTGTCGAAAAGCTTTGGATAAAGAATACAAAAAATTGTTATGAAATCGTGTGTCGGGTCTCAAAATTATTATTACCTCCTCACAAACTTGCGATAATTTCTTGGTCTGGTCTTTCAAGCGCAACCCCACAAAATCGACAACTTCTTCACTGGACATATAGTTCCATATGCCATCGCAAGCCAGTATCATAAATTCATCTTCTGGGGTTATGATCAGTTTCTTAACGTCTGGCAAAGCTGATATCATCTGGGCTTCAGCGGGAAGTTCCAAATTCGTCTTGTAGGCGTGGTCTCCCAGAGCTCTGGATAAATTTAGTCCACCATTAACGCGCCCATCAAGCGTGACACGTCCACCAGCTCGAACAATACGCGTAGACTCCTCATCGTCCTCTGGCTTGTGGTCCAAACTCATCTCAATAGCCTTGCCGTTGCGTGAGATAACACAACGTGAGTCACCTGCATTGGCCACAAACAGATCGCGGCCGTGCAGTAAGCACACAACTGCAGTGCAACCACTATCTTTGCCTGGCTCTTCAATCATGTTTGCGCAAAACTGATCATTCGCAAGCTGATCCTCATCGGCTTCCTCATCTTCACTTACATCGTCATCCTGAAAGATATTTCAGCAATTTGAACCAAGACTAAGCTGAAGACGGCGAATTTCTTAAAAATTTGATAAAACTTCCAATGCATCCGTTATGCTTCATTGCAAATATCAAATGAAATTTAATATATTCTGATAATTGTGTTAGTAATTATTGGCCCTTAATTAACCATTAAAAAAAAATGTGAACGTATATTAATTTTGTCATGAAGTTGGCAACGCACAGAAAACAGGAAGTTTCCGACCACATGGTATATATATTCTTGATCAGCATGGCGAGGGGATATGATTTGTATCACATGGCCAAAACGCGGCCAAAATGTCTGCAGTAACACAGGAATACGAGCCCAGATATCGTGTCGCAAAAGAATAAGGGAAAGCAGTAGTCCGATCGCAGCCTAGAGAGGATCCACTTATGCAAAAAAAAAAAGAAAAAAACAGTTCAAAATACTATTGCCCGCTCTTCCCTCTGACTGAGCCCTAAATATCGTGTCGTGGAACAGGATGTTGCGACACCGATTCAGCAAAGATCTCATTCTTTTTTTTTTTAGCAGATATCTCTGCCTGTGCACACATATGCAATTTTTGATTTTTGCGATAGTGTGTGTACGTGTACCCATCCCTGACATATCAACTTCAACAATGCCAAAGCTGGTATGAACGCTATGGTCGAAACAAGAAAGGAAAGCTAGCTTCGGCTTGCCATATACATTTTAAATATATTACAGATCGAGATACAAGTGGATACAAGGGATACAAAAATATTTGTTTTAATTTGGATGAAAAACAGAAAAGTTATGCTCATAAGTATTCATTCCAGGACAATCGGTTATATAGTAGTTATATGATATAGTTCTCCGGTCTTGATTATAACAGGCCAGGTCTCCTTAAATGGTTTGATTTGGATGAAAAACAGAAAAGTTATTCTTCTAAGTGTTCATTCCGGAACAATGTCCGATCTGGATAAAATGGACCAGCTGACGAACTTGACCAGCCTGCAGACAGCGGAAGCATCTAGTAAAAATTTCAGCATGTAGCTTTTAAGACTTCTGAGATCTTTGTGTTGAAACAAACTTTCATGGTTATATCGATTCCCCTTGTCATGCTGATCAAGAATATATATAGGAAATTCTTGTTTTTTTTATCTAATTCCAACAATAATTGGAATAATAATTGGACATCTGTCATATTGTCTTTTAAAATGAATGTCAAAATCTCTAGAAATTACCGTGACGTTTTTATGCGTTTTTTACTTACCTCGTCATCATCATCATTGTCATCATCGTCCATATCTTCGTCGGAAGAACCGTCAATCGCTACTTTTTCGTGGACTTCAGCCAAAGAATGTTCATCGTAATCGGCATCATCGTCGGTGGAATCGTCGTCTTGTGAGGCTGCGGATGCGACTTGTGCCTTTTTCAGTACTTTCTCAGAGTCCTTACTGGTTGATGAAATATCAGCAGCGTCCGCTTTGGAGGGTGTGCTGGAACTGCCTACACTACCATTGGAACTAACACCGGCAACGTCATTGGAGCCAGAAACTGTAGCGTCCTCGGAAACGGCGTCGTCGTCCTTATCAATTTGAACAACAGCTTTGGCCTCAGAAGATGTGACATTACCATTTTGTTCAGTGAGGGCATTGACACTGCGCGGCCCACTAAGAGCTACTTCGGACCCATTGCTTTCTGGAAGTTTGATGGAGGGACCAGAATCAATTGTTTCGCTGTTGTTCGATGTACTTGTGGTGGTGCTTTTACTTGCACTAGAACTGCTGCTGCTCACAGTGGACTCGTCTTCAGTGTCCAATTTAGCCACCTTTGAAGAGCTGGGGCCCGGACCATCGACCTCGATGAAGGCAGCGGCGGCAGCAGCTGCCGCAGAGGTGGATGATCCTTCAGGCTTGGCTGATGGGTCCATGACAGCCTTATTCACAGCTTCAGCAGCAACTGCTGCAGCGCGACGACCACGCAAGAAGGTTGGTTGCGGCTTTGCATTGGCATCAGCCTCCTTTAATTTTACCAAATCGTAAGTTTGTGGTAGATCTTCATATTTCTCCAGCACTTCGTTTAATGGCAAATTGCTTTCTTCGTGCAACTCGGCTAGATTCTCATCCTCGTCTTCTTCACAACCGGCTTCTTCGTAGCCGGCTTCTTCAGCGTCCACGAAATTGTGCTCGCCGGCCAATATCTTTAATATACTGACTACTGGGGGGTCCAGCAATGTTTTGTCGAATCCCAGAAACGCATCTTTCAGCGCCTGCTCAAGTTTTCCATGTTTATAAGATTCTAGGCTTTTAAGGAACTCAGGCAATTTGTCAGCGCAATACTGTGCCACTTCAGCACCACCATGCCCATCATAAACGGCGAAAAATGACGTATTTGTGTCGAAACTCAAAATAGAATTGTGCGCGTCCTGTAAATATTTTCGTGTCAGATAAAGAAAACTACATACATACATATACATTGTATGTGTATAAAAAACGCATCAAAGGCTCACCTCTTGACTGTTGCGCCAACCCTGCATCGAACTGGCACCAACTACAAGCAAATCGTTGGACTCATCGGTGGATGCTTTATCGGTCTTGGGATGCGACAAGTAGGCACCCATTATGATTATATCAAATTAAGAACAGAGCGCGTTCTTAAAATCGCAAAAAAAGGAGGCTTGGCTTACGCTTTGCGTCGTTGCTGCTATTGCTACGCCGTATGCAAATGCGGAAAATCGATGCCTCGCACGCGTTTTTTTCGCGCTGCCGGCAAAACAAAACTGCTGTGAAGTGAACGTGAAGTCCTGCCTTGCTTTTGAATGTTGTTTAGAGTTAAATTGAAATTCAGTCAAATTTTATCATTTAAGTTATGCGCGTTATATTAATTAAGTTTTGCGAAGTATTTTCGTTTTCCGGAAAATTTTTGTGTATACACGAGCAAAACTCAATAAACTGTCAAAGAAACCCAATTGTTTCGTACACTTAAAGGGTGCAAATAAATATTAAATCGACCATTTGTACTTACTTGCTTATATTAATTATTATTTAAATAAAATTACTCCGCTCTGTCTCAAATTATAAATTTTACCTTCCTCAGAAAAAAATTGCCCAACGCCGACTAGTATTAGGGTTGCAACTTACATTATCAATTAATACAACATATCGATAGTTAAAAAAAAGATGAATGGCCCTATCCGTATACTGTAAAAATGCTTCGCAAAAATACTGAATATATTAGATTATAGTATATCAACTGCCCGTGTTGTGGCTCAGGTGCTGTGTGGAATAATAAACAGTGTTATTTCGGTTTGCACATGTTGCAGAATTGCGTAGAAATTAAATGGGATGTTTACAAGAATCTGCTAGCAACATTGTTTCTCAAGTCATTTGATACTACAAACTTCATTCTCATGAAATAACTTTCAAGCAAGAACGTGTATTTAAAAATGCAAAACCTGCTTTGTGGCAAACAACATATTTATAAACAAGTAAAGAAGCTGAATTTCATTCAGTTTCGATTAAAAACAAAGAAGTTTTCCATGCTGTTCATTATTCATTCTTGTCAGGAAGCAAAACTTCTTCACAATAAGAGTTTCCAGTCCTTGTTAATAATAAGCAACATTAGGCTCAGCAGCATGGTCTAACGGGACATACAACAACAGAATGTTTCAGCAACGGGAGACTCAGCAGTACGACGAGGCCCAGCAACATCAACTGGCATCATGTTTCCACCAGCAACATACCCCCACACACAAACTAATGCACCCACACATGCAATGCTGGAAGTGGTCTGCGCAAGCGGTTACCTAGCCCTGCTTATAAACGACAAGCCACCAAGGGAGAAACAACAGGAAGTGCAGGGTAGTTCTAATGCAATCCACTCACACATGCACAGCTGGAAGTTTGCAAAGTCGGCTGCGCAGGCGCTTATCTAGACTGACGCATAGACGACAGGGGAGCAAGGGCGATACCACAAGGAGAGAGCTTTCACATCGGCGTCAACGCCGACTGCAAAGCTCGGATATTGGTCAAGTCTCTTGGCAAAGCAGGGCAAGCAAGAAAAATATATAAGCAACCCTTCTGGGAAGCGGTATAGGTTTGGATATTTCTTTGCTAGAATTCGGTAAACTGGCCATAAACAGGTGTGGTGTGACAAGGAGTTAATGCGATGTTAGGTTAGGGTAGCGTAGGGAATATCAGCCAAAAAGAATATAATGAATAAATAAAATAACTTTTGTAATGATTTAGATTAGCCCAAATTAGGGACGCACGCATGAGTGGAGGTCTTTTATCTATTTGGTAATAGCAGATGGTAACGCGCTGTCCTTATGTGGAGATTTCGCGCCTATTTGCTGATAAGTGAGATACTTCTCTCGTGTGCCCTGCGGTTGGGTAAGTCCGTAGCCGTTGTGCGGTCTTTCGCAGCAAACAAAATCTGCGTTTGCAGGCTAGTCGTCTTTTGTTCAAGCCGATACTTGGGGACCACGTATCTCAGCACTTTGTAATGTAAGGGGTACTGGGTGGAATGAGCCTCACCTCAGCCAAAGAACTTCCTTACATTCTAAAACAATAAATCAGAAACGCTTCCTTCTATGCGTTGTAAGCTTCATGACAAAATAATGTACTCATACATACTTAAAAGAATCCGTTATTCTTTTTCAACAGAATACAAATTACAATTGGATTTCAACAAGCACAATCAAATTTTAGTCATTTAAGCATGCGTGTAAGTGGAGGCTTGTGCTTGTTTGGGATAATGGTTTCAAAACAAAAAAGTTTTTTGGTGTTTTTTCTACAAATATCCGATCTTAATTATTTGGCAGATTGGTGGATGACGTGTTTATACATATACAAACCGATTTTCAAATAAATATATCTTTATCGAGAGGGTGTTATAATTTTGTCACGATATTTGTAATGCATGTTCGAACCCATAGAGTATATATATTCTCGATCACTATGACAACCCGAGTCGATATAGCCATGTCTGTTTCTATGCGAACTAGTCTCTAGCTAACGAGTTGAAGTTGTTACCGTAGACTTCTGCTGTAAGCTGCTGTTATAATCGTAAAGATGAGATCGGTTGATTTTTATCCAAATTGACCTAAATTCGGAATATGTCGGTTTTAAATGCGTTCACGTTTACTGACCAAAGTTGATGCGGATCGGACCTCTATATTATATATAGCTCATAAATAACTGACCGATTCGGAAATAACTTTTAGTACACCAAAATTTGTGTACTTTATCCGATATTGATGAGATCAGTCCAGTGGACGTGGGGCTTATTCAAATTGATACAATCCGAATTTGGTGTGATTTGGATGAAAAACAGAAAAGTTATGCTACTAAGTGTTCATTCCGGAACAATCGGTTAAATAGAAGCTATACGATATAGTTGTCCGATCTGGATAAAACTCAAACTTGACCAGACAAATGGTAAAAATTTCAGCCTTATAACTTTTAAGTCTGAGATCTTTGTGTTGCAACAGACAGACGGACAGACGGACATGGATATATCGATTCTCCTTGTCATGCTGATCAAGAATATATACACTTTATGTAGTCGAAAACGCTTCCTTCTATGCGTTGCAAACTTCCTGACAAAATTAATATACCATTTTGTAAATCGTATAAAAATGTACAGTCAACACTAATGATTTATATGTAATAATGTGAAGGGTATATTAGATATATTAATAGATTAATAGATAATAGATATATTAATTAATTTTTTTTAGCGCCATAAAGCTTTTGAAAATCTACTGCGGCCATTTCTAGCTTTGAGCGAAATTGCCAGGTCACCTCGGAAAAAAAGTTGAAAAAAATACTAGATTTTAAAGATTCTTTAAAAAATTTTCGCCATAGAAACCTTTTTTCATAGATTTTTATCATTTGGGCCCAATATGTATCAAAAAGTAGGTTTGGTTACTGATGGGTTTTGATTGTTACCCAGTAGAATTTAATACCTTTCTCAATGTTTTTCGTTATTGATGACATTAGCTCACACGTAAGAGATACCAAATTACATACAAACCCATGAGTTCTAGGACTCATTTCGAAATTGCAACATTGGACAAATTTTCTAAAATATTCATATCTCAGCCGTGGAAGTACATACACTTTAAAGGATATACAATTTTTGTTCAAAAAAAAAACACAAAAAAAACACAAAAAAAACATTTCCTTAATTATATTGCTGTCAAGCTTATGATTTAATATTAAAACGCACATGAATGATAAATAGGTATATCTATTGGCTTAAAGTAAAATTTTGTTAATCTTGTGTGGCGTTCTTGAGTAATGTTGAAAATTACAAGCACACCTTTAAAAAAACAAGCTTTAAAAAATACTAGATTTTTAAAATTCTTTCAGAAAACGTCATAGAACCCATTTTGCTGTCGTTGTTTTCTCATCTGGGGCCCCATACCTATCAAAAAACTAGGTTTAATCAAATATACAAAAAAGGAAAGAGCGCTATGGGGTCTCAATTACGTAGTTACCTGATCTGAATAAAATTAGGTCAACAGACTAGATACCTCCTAAAATGAATACAACCCAAATTTCGAATTCGATGAAAATCAAACATTTTGTGTTCAATTAAAAAAAAAATCTGTGTTTATGGGGGATATATGATATAGTTGCCCGACCCGGATCAAATTTGGTCAGTTGACGATGACATCTAGCTTACTAAAAATCAATCAAATAAAACACTAAAGAGAGCTGCGGGTGTAGCAAAAATAAAATAAACTTGATCTGAGTACACACAAATAAACTACCAGTTTGAAAGTCTTTTATCCCTTATAGTTTCCATGATCTAGATTTTCATACATCCGGACGGGTGGACTGACGGACAGGTTCAAGAATATATATATCTTTAAGGGGTCGGAAACGTTTCCTTTTGCCTGTTATATACATTGCAAAAAATGTAATAGACCCTTCTACAATAGGTATTGGCTATACAAAATGTTCTTACCTAGTGTTATTGAATCTCGCGTAGTGGTAAGCTTATAAACACAAGCATTCATAGCCTTAGGTAACATGTAACAATAGGTAACAATAGGCATCAACAGCCGAGTCAATCTAGCAATGTCCGTCTGTCCGCCCGTGTGAGCACCTAGATTTCGGAGACTGTAAGAGCTAGAGACACCCCTTGCGGGGCGTCAGATCAATTTTGTTTTAAATTTATCCACGCGCCCTCCCTCCCCCGCAAACCGCAAAACCTTTTAACGCATTTAGTTGAAAGCAGGTTTGTATATGTATAAGTACATAATCTACGGATTTTCCGAATTGTTAAGATTGGATAATATTTGTAGACAGAATCTTAAAAAAAACATTTTCTATAAGAAAACCAGTGTGTTGAATATTGAATAAATACTGAATAGGAATATCTTATAGTCGGAATATCGACTATAGCGTTCTTACTTGTTTTTTTTTAGGTATGGGGCCTAATATTAGAAAACGCGAAAACATGTCTAAGTATTTATTAACAGAATTTTTAAAATCTGGTTTTTAAACTTTTTTCAGAGGTGCCCTTGCAATTTTGCCCAATACTCGAGAATGGCACACCCTTCTAAAAAATGCTGTACTTTCCCTTTTCTTTTCATTAGTTTGTCAGCTATATAATTTTGAACAAGTAAAAAACAGTCGATATTCCAACTATAAAATACTCGTACTCAGCATTTATTTAATATTCGACACACTCAAAAGTATGCAACACCTTTTGATTTTTCTTATACTCGCACTCTAGTAGACTAATCGAGTATGTTGTATTCCGTTACCGACCCCATAAAGAATATATATTCCGAGTAGATCCAGGCCTGTCTGTCTGTTCGTCAGATCTCAGAGATCTCAGAAGTCTTAAGAGCTATACCCGAATGAAACCAAATTCGGGTTGTATTCATTTGAGGAGAACCCACTCCGCTGGCTTGATCTGATCAAGATTGGACAATTATATATCGGACAATTCTCTTACTCTAGTGCCCTAGCCCTACGAACAGGACGCCCCGCTTATCTTGTTAAATTCTCGTTACAATCGTTAGAAAGTTCCCAGCCCACACAGCAATTGCTTCCTATGGCGGAGGCGGTATTAGGGCATGCCCTCCAGCCAATCAAGAGGAAGCCGGCTCCTTTTTCGTCCGGGCAGGAGTCTCTTAACGATCCCCCTGTCAAGTTTTCTAGTCTCGTCCCTTCTGGATCGGTCACTAATCCTGACAGCAGCGTGCTGTGACATCTCTGCCTAGACCTCCTATCGCCATTCCAAAGCCGAAGACGGTCTTAATACCTAATAATAGGTATTTCTAAAAAGTTTAGATAGGTCTTCCGGACGACTGTTTTGACACAATCTGTGTTCTTTGTATTGAAGTAGACGAACAGTCGAATGGAAGGACGGACAGACATGATGATATCGATTCCCCTTGTTATACTGATCAAGAATATATATTCTAGAATATATATTACAGTCGGAAACGCTTAATTTTATGCGTTACAAACTTCCTGACAAAATTAATATACCATTTTGCGAATGGTATAAAAATTGTATTTCTTTCCACATCACCGTATTTATGTACCTTTATTATTAACTATTAATTGGTCGTCATTTAAGATATTAAGCATTGAAATCTATGAAGACACGCCGAACAAATATAATTTTAAATTATGCCAAATTACATACATATGAGTCAGTTCGAAATGCAACATTATGCAAATTTGCTAAAATTGTAATATGCCAGCTGTCTCTCAACCGATTTTGATGACTCAAACGACACAGAATTAATGCAGCTATGCAAAAGCACGAAATACACATTTCTCTAAATTTTCTTGAATTATAATGTCCAAAAATCGAAAAAATACCAAAAAATTACTATTATTATTAATTATAAATTATATAGCTGCCAAAATTACGATTTAAGTATAAAAGCGTTCATTAATGATGACTAGGTGTAAATATTGGCTTTCGGGAATCGTAACTCGATTGACACATTTTCGAGTACTACTCAAAAAGCTCTGACAAAGAGCTTTACAACAATACTAGATTTTAAAAATTCTTAAAAATAAGCTCCCATTATCCATATAATGGATAAATGAATGTTAATAAGGCACTCTAGCCTTTTCCCGATACGTCCTTGTGTGCTTCATATATCAATATGTAATATTGACTACAATTAATTGTAACAATATAATTTATGTGACTTGGATATCTATTTACCGCTTGCCCACTGTTTGCAACTAACAGTTCTAAAACCTTATATCCAGAACCTATGTAATAATTGTGTTCAAATTAAGAATAAAGTAATTAGATCTATTAAACAACCATGGTTAAGTGCAAGTGCACATAAAGGTACATGAATCTACAAGGCGCTGCCTGCTCTAAATGGAAATGATATAAAACTGGTGATCTTCGAATATCATTCAAAATGTTGAAAAACAATGTGGCAAGTGAGCAAAATAAATAAGTAGGACAAAATTTGTTCAATGAAAACTTCCAAGTGGGGTAAAATTTGAGTTTAAGTTAACTTTAATGTTAAACTTAATAGTTAAGGAATAAAATTATGGGAGCACAATAGAGGAAGCCGCTGGTGTTGGCGCTGGCGTCTAAAGGCTCAAACTTTTGACGTCAGGAGATCAACAGCGGTCGCGGGTTCGATTCCCGCGCTTGGGCTGGGTGTTCCGTGTTGTATATATATATGTATGTGTTGTGATTGTTTGTGCTCGTCCTCGTCCCTGTCAATTGTGTGTACCGGGACGCTGAACTCCCCTCAACCCCTCATCCCTTCACCAACTCACCCCCTCACCACCTCACCTACTTATCACCCCTCCTCAACAACTCGACACAAGTTAATGTACTGTAATTGCTAATGTAAATTCCATACAATATACTGATTGTCCACATAATAGGACAGATTGTATATAAAGAGTAAACGATGACACTTTAAGAAAAAAAAAACAAAAAAAAAAAAACAATAGAGGAAGGCTAACTTCGGGTTACCTACGCTTATATACCCTTGCAGATTAGTAATATAATAAAATTAAAACAGCACACGGGCGTCTTTTAAGACTCAGGCTTCGTGGTACTAGTCTGTCCGATTACGAGCAGGGAATGTATAGAAGCAGCTCCAAGATCTCCGATTTAGCAAACGGCATAGAAACTGTATTTCCGGGATTCTGAAAACCCCACTGAATATGATACCGTTCGACGCAGCGGATGGAAGACCCCATCGACGAACGATGCAAACGCCAGATTCGACATCTAGCGGTGGAAGATTCGATAAGCTGCGGTCTAATAAGGGCTCACATGGGACAACAAATAACAAAGAGTAAAAGCGTTCTAGTTCTACCAAAAACTAGTTCCTTAAACATACCTCAATGGTACCTAAGCCAGCTTTTGGAGTGACTCGTTTAGAGTTTGCTAATAGATACCGATTTAGGGATGAAAAGTGGCACAACATTGTCTCTAGTGACGAAAACTTTAATTTTATAAATATAACTTAGGAGCACCCCACCCCAAAAAAAAAACATATTTTTTCATACTTTTGAGTGTGTCGACTATTGAATAAATGCTGAGTACGAGTATCTTAAAGTCGGAATATTCCGCTTTCTATATATAGCGTTCTTGTTGTTTACAATGATTGTAATCCTAAATATTGTTTTTTTGCTTATAAGTTTAATTTAAATTTTGTACTTTTCTCGTTTTCTACATCATGCAATATATACAGACACATGCTTAGAAACAAAAAAATATTATACGTAATATTTGTATGACGTATATTTTATGCGGTCGAAGATTCTTTTTTCTATGCGTTACAAATATCTTGAAAAATTATAATAAATATAAATAGGGAAATTTTAAGAAACGAAATAACTAAGTAGGACAAAAAAATTAAGTGTTTATACTGCATAGCTACAAATAGTTAATAACAATTTTTTTGAAATAGTTCTTTTATTTAAAACCTATTCCTTCTATTCCATTTTGGTCAAGGTTGGCAGATAACAAGTCAAGTCAGTCAAGTATTCCTATCTGAGACTTTGGTTTAACTCCAATTTTTCGTCTCAGTAATTTGTGTACGTCTGATAACGTGCTTCTCTACTAACGATTTGCGACCATTGCAAGCCTTTTCGAAAATTTTTGTGGACATGGAGTTTTTATTATACCCTTTCAGAGGGTATTCTAATTTTAGAAGGAAGATTTTGCGACCCAAAGAAGTATATGTATTCTTTATCAGCAGCAACAGCCGAGTCCATGTAGCCCTGTCTATATGTCAGCGTGAACACCTAGATCTCGAAGACTATAAGAGCTAGATCTTGCATATCAAGTTTGTTTTAAAATTTTGCCGCAAACTCTCCCG
>JBAMBM010000519.1:0-107243 GCA_037043425.1 Hirtodrosophila duncani
TTAGAAAAGTTGAGATTCAGTAAGTTGACTTGCCACCACGATTGGAATCAAGGTCATCTTGCTGCCTAAAAAGGAAGGACAAACAAAGTTTAACGTTGTCGGCGTACATTAGTACACGAGAAAGCGATAGAACCTGAGGCATTTCGTTGATAAATAAGGTGAAGAGAAGGGGACCGAGGTGGCTACCCTGCGGTACCCCTGATGTAACCCTAAGGAGTTTAGGGTGAATCCTTAAAATAACTGTCTGAGTAGATCCAACTTATGAATAAGTAAACAGTGATTTACCGAGTCAAATGCTTTGCAAATGTCAGTGTAAATGACGTCAGTTTGCATTTTATAGTTAAATCCTTGTATTACAAAAGAAGAAAATTCTAGTAAACTAGTGGTAATAAACATATGCTGAGCAGATGAAATTATATAACCACAAGAATGTTGTAACTGTGAAGTTTATATTTTTTCAAAATATTGCACTCGAAAATGTCATATATGGCGAACTTGTATATCATTAATACAATTTATATCATCTCGTCTGTCCAACTGTATCTTAATCGCTAAAAGTTACAATTCGCTATTATTTTTCCCGATATTTATAGAACTCACAAACGCCTTTGCGCATTTTTATGTTTAAAAGGTAACTCAGATTTAGTAAGATTTTCATCTTAAATTTGGTAGATTTAATTCGTTTCTAATATAAACAGAGATTTTGTTTTCTTTCGTCTCAGAAATTTGTAGTTGTCTGATACCGCGTCACATTGAGTGACCCAATGCAATCCTTTTCGAACATTTTACAAATATTTGAATGGAATTTTTATTTATTTTAAAGGTATTTTTTTTTAGTTTACAAGTCCATCTCACGGTATCCCAAGACTTCCACAATTAATAACTCAAATTAATGTTAACTTATTTATCACTGGTTCAATTATACATTTTCCTGCAAATGTATGTAAAAGGCAAAAGGAAGCGTCTCCGACCCCAAAAAGTATATATATTCTTGATCAGCAACAATAGCAGAGTCGACCCAGCCATGTCTGTCTGTCCGTCCGTATGCACACCTAGATCTCGAAGACTATAAGAGCTCTCCCAAATTTGGTATGTAGAATTTTGTCGCGCCCAAACAAAACGATAAAAATTGTATATCTCCCAAAAATCTTAACGCATTTAGTTGAAACTCGGTCTGTATATGTATTAGCACGTGATCTACCGATTAGCCAAATTTCATTAAGATCGGATAATAATTCTAAATAATATGAGTATCCTATCTAACAAGCGCAACCGCTGTAAATCACGTCAAAAAGTAAACTGTACTAGTTAATTACATCTATATAGATAATTAAAAAATTGATTTTTGTTTGTTTTGCTTCTTTTTAAGTTACAGGGCTCGAATTTGGTGTAAATATTAATGTGACCGGGAAAGCAAGATTCATTAAAAAGTGTATCGTGTCACGTCCCTTTTAGTCAAAAGAATCATTTCTGTTCTTTTTTCTTTAATGTAAAACAATTAGAGTTGGTATATAGGTACATTGAACTGGGAAAGTATGATACATATATTGGAAGTGGTCGGCGTCACGCCCCTTTTATAGGGAATAAAGTACTTACTAATATGAAAGCTGTGAATTCTTATCACCCAAAATTAATGCGATTTCTTTTTTGAGCCCTCCGAAGGTCACTTTAAACTGCTTTTAAGGCCAGAAAAAAAATAAGGAGCAAGATATAAATTTTACTTTCGCATTGTACTATGAAACTTAAGCCTTTATTCAAATTTCAGTAGCTCACTTACGGTTACTGGTGTTTCAAAGCCTTGTTACTGGCTTTCAGATATTTCACAGAAATCAAAATCAAACCAAAAGCCATTTTCGAAGTCCCCCACAATCCATTTTTAATGTTGTTTTTGAATATCACATATATAGCGGCGTCACGGAAACCTCTTCCACGCCAATTGCAACCCGCTTCGTAATCCTGGACCTTGGCGTCACGCTTTCTTTAAAACCAATAGTATTTTATTTATAGATTTGCTCAGCTTCGGGTACCCGAAACTCATATACGCTTACAGAACTATAACTAGTAAGAAAAATTCTGATCATTATACAGTTTCGTCAACGGATGTGTAGGCTTTTAAAACTTACATATATGCTTCAACAATAACAATATGCAGGGAAGGTTTACGTACATTCTCATAAATACAAACGTTCATTTTTGTATACCTAAATACATTCTGACATACAAACACTCATATAGGGTGTCACGGAAATGCCGTGGACCGGATGGTTTGGCAACGGCTGGTTTGCAAATAGCTTCAATAATTCCTCGGTGTCACGGAACTTCAATTTAAAATCCACTACAACTAACTGGCTGTTTTTATTTTTAGTCGATATAACTATGTCCGCCTGTCCGTCCGTCTGTTTCAACACAAAAGATCTCAGAAGTCATGAAAGCTACAGTTCTCGAATTTTTACCAGATCCTTCTTTTGTCTGCACGCTGTTCAAGTTCGATTTTCATCCAGAGTGGATACAAAACGAATTTGTTTGGAATTTGAGGAAAAACAAAAAAGTTATACTACTAAATGTTCATTCCCGAACAATCACTTATATGGTAGTTATATGATATAGCTGTCCGATCTTGATCAGGTTAGCGGACGTGACGTCCTCAAATGGATAAAAACCAAATTTGGTTTGATTTGCCTGAAAACAATCGGAACAATGCGGAACAATCGGTCATATGGGAGCTATATGATATAGTTGCCTTATCTCGACCAGATCTGGTCAGCGGACGTAGGGTCCCCTCAAACGTATACAAACCAAATTTTGTTTGATTCGGATGAAAACAGAAAAGTAATGTTCATTCCGGAACAATTGGTTATATGGGGAGCTATATGATATAATTGTCCGATCTTGATGAATTGCAGATATTAGCAGAATCAGCTCCATACCTCTAAAAAGTTCGGAGATCTTTGGGTTCAAACAGACGGACGAAGATACTTATATCAAATCCCCTCGTCATGCTGATCAAGAATATATACACTTTATATGGTCGGAAATGCTTTCTTCTGTGCACTGCAAGCTTCATGACAAAATTAATATACATTCACATTTTTTTTAATGGTATAAAAACCCTGTGGTCGTGCGTGAAGCATGGATTGTTTTTTGTTAAAAACTCCACGAGTCACCACAAAGTTAATATATAGAGGCGCTGACGTACAATGCACTGCACGTTCAAGTGGACCCACGATATCAAGCCGCGGGGCTTGTTACGCGCGAAGCCCAGGCTAGAAGCTTTCGAGCAGCCTCAATGCGCTCCTGGTGATTCCTGTATTGTGGACACCAAATACACGATGCGTACTCCAAAATAAGTCGGGCCAGAGAAGTATACAGTAATTTAGTTGTATAAGGATCATCGAATTTCTTCGACCATCGCTTGATAAAACCCAGAGCACCCACAGCCTTATTGACGGTAATTGAGATGTGTAAATCAAATTTCAATTCAGGGTCTAAGACAACACCCAAGTCGTCAACTGACTCGATCCGATCAAGGGGTATATCGTTAAGAAGGTACGATGTCTGAAGCGGTGTAATACGACAAAACGACATTACTTTGCATTTAGAAAAGTTGAGATTCAGTAAGTTGACTTGCCACCACGATTGGAATCAAGGTCATCTTGCTGCCTAAAAAGGAAGGACAAACAAAGTTTAACGTTGTCGGCGTACATTAGTACACGAGAAAGCGATAGAACCTGAGGCATTTCGTTGATAAATAAGGTGAAGAGAAGGGGACCGAGGTGGCTACCCTGCGGTACCCCTGATGTAACCCTAAGGAGTTTAGGGTGAATCCTTAAAATAACTGTCTGAGTAGATCCAACTTATGAATAAGTAAACAGTGATTTACCGAGTCAAATGCTTTGCAAATGTCAGTGTAAATGACGTCAGTTTGCATTTTATAGTTAAATCCTTGTATTACAAAAGAAGAAAATTCTAGTAAACTAGTGGTAATAAACATATGCTGAGCAGATGAAATTATATAACCACAAGAATGTTGTAACTGTGAAGTTTATATTTTTTCAAAATATTGCACTCGAAAATGTCATATATGGCGAACTTGTATATCATTAATACAATTTATATCATCTCGTCTGTCCAACTGTATCTTAATCGCTAAAAGTTACAATTCGCTATTATTTTTCCCGATATTTATAGAACTCACAAACGCCTTTGCGCATTTTTATGTTTAAAAGGTAACTCAGATTTAGTAAGATTTTCATCTTAAATTTGGTAGATTTAATTCGTTTCTAATATAAACAGAGATTTTGTTTTCTTTCGTCTCAGAAATTTGTAGTTGTCTGATACCGCGTCACATTGAGTGACCCAATGCAATCCTTTTCGAACATTTTACAAATATTTGAATGGAATTTTTATTTATTTTAAAGGTATTTTTTTTTAGTTTACAAGTCCATCTCACGGTATCCCAAGACTTCCACAATTAATAACTCAAATTAATGTTAACTTATTTATCACTGGTTCAATTATACATTTTCCTGCAAATGTATGTAAAAGGCAAAAGGAAGCGTCTCCGACCCCAAAAAGTATATATATTCTTGATCAGCAACAATAGCAGAGTCGACCCAGCCATGTCTGTCTGTCCGTCCGTATGCACACCTAGATCTCGAAGACTATAAGAGCTCTCCCAAATTTGGTATGTAGAATTTTGTCGCGCCCAAACAAAACGATAAAAATTGTATATCTCCCAAAAATCTTAACGCATTTAGTTGAAACTCGGTCTGTATATGTATTAGCACGTGATCTACCGATTAGCCAAATTTCATTAAGATCGGATAATAATTCTAAATAATATGAGTATCCTATCTAACAAGCGCAACCGCTGTAAATCACGTCAAAAAGTAAACTGTACTAGTTAATTACATCTATATAGATAATTAAAAAATTGATTTTTGTTTGTTTTGCTTCTTTTTAAGTTACAGGGCTCGAATTTGGTGTAAATATTAATGTGACCGGGAAAGCAAGATTCATTAAAAAGTGTATCGTGTCACGTCCCTTTTAGTCAAAAGAATCATTTCTGTTCTTTTTTCTTTAATGTAAAACAATTAGAGTTGGTATATAGGTACATTGAACTGGGAAAGTATGATACATATATTGGAAGTGGTCGGCGTCACGCCCCTTTTATAGGGAATAAAGTACTTACTAATATGAAAGCTGTGAATTCTTATCACCCAAAATTAATGCGATTTCTTTTTTGAGCCCTCCGAAGGTCACTTTAAACTGCTTTTAAGGCCAGAAAAAAATAAGGAGCAAGATATAAATTTTACTTTCGCATTGTACTATGAAACTTAAGCCTTTATTCAAATTTCAGTAGCTCACTTACGGTTACTGGTGTTTCAAAGCCTTGTTACTGGCTTTCAGATATTTCACAGAAATCAAAATCAAACCAAAAGTAATTTTTCTAGTCTCAATATCCATTTTAAATGTTTTTGAATATGTTACGCGCAATATAGCTTCTTTCAAGATAGGTGTTCCGGACGACTGTTTTGACAGAATCTGCCAAAAAAGTTTCTGGCCTGAGCACCTAGTCGACCTACAGATTTCAATGGTCCAGCGTTGATTGCGTAATTATAATCTTCTTATGACGATTATGTTGGAGGGCTTGGTTTTACCCCCTTTTCTACTCACTGGCCATGTGGCTCAGCAATGATCAGAAAATATAACAAATTTATTTACAGCAGTGTGCCGGAGTAGTGCTGGTTTATCCTTAAAACGTCAATACAAAACTGAACTTAATAATAAATATTTGTGCATTTAAATCTAAAGACAAACATAATTTCGTATAGCACGCTGCAATGTCATGGACGGCAAGCCGACTCGTCATAGTCGTCAGCGATAACGACAAACTCTTGCACATGCCAAGAGTGTCTAGTTACCGCTGCTGACTGTTGCAGCTAGTGCGCTGAATTCAAGTGTTTGAGTTTCAGGACATACGAGGGTCGCTGAGTAAGTAATCGCGAGGGTTACCTGTTAACTACTCAAGCTTATGACCGTCCTCGGTTATACTAAAATTATCGATGGCTTTATGTATCTGCTTCGAGTCTCATCTGAGCCTTAGCATTTGGAATAAGAGTAGCGAACCGCTGAAAGAGAGGTTGAGGCCTACTCCAATTGCAAACCAAACCTTAGGTGACCCGGCTGACGCAAATTCATCTTTGAGCTCCTGAATGTTGTGCAGGTTTTGGCTGTTTATTCTATGGAGGAGCGGCATGCTCAAAACTGGATTGTGACCAATGATGTTTACCAGTGATGATCCCTCTATGCCTGGCGTTTTGCTTAAGGCTTCGCGTTGATGCACATACTTGGTGCCGTTGATGATGGCAGAGCATTCAAAGGTGATGAGGTGCGTGCCGTTTGTAGCTACTTCGGGGCCGCCGTCTTTACTGATTCGGTCCGGGCTATCATTAACGATTATGACTCCGTCGTCTACGAGTACAATTGGTCTTAGATGGCTGGGTTGCGAATGGCAGCTGGCTGTTGATCCAGCGTGTAAGGCTCGTGCGCAAGTATCATGGCTCGCTTGCTTGCAGAATGTATTTAAGTTATCGTGGTGCACTCCTTTACTGCTAAGGTATCGTCGTCGCATTCAGCCACGGTGTTCTCTTGTAGTTGTAGTACAGTATGTTGATGTGATACAGGAAAAACGGTAACTTTCTTACAAATAAACTTAATTCTAGGGTAGGCGATTAGTACATGTATTATGTCATCGGACTGAAGGACCTTTATGTTAGCTGCTTCTAATAAACTAACTATGGGGATATCTATGGTTTGTTCAATTATAGATTTCAAATCGTTATTGTCGAAAATTGTGGGGTCACCCACGTTAGACTTGGCGAGAGTGATCGCGAGCATTAAATTTTGGATTTCCATTATTAGCATTCTATTTCTTTATAGAAGTGCTTCATACAAATGTGGAGTGTCTACTAAATCATTTTTCTTTGCTTTTGTTATTGTTTTTGCATTTCTGAATTTATTATTACTTGCCTATTGTTTGATTCGATCAATTGGTTTTATTGGACATTTTTATCTTTTCGAGATCTGAGGCATCTGGTGTGCCTGCTACTACTTTGAGTGCGGTGCCTAGAAAATCTAAACTTCTGGCAATTCGGTTGTGTATCTTTAGTACGGACAAAAGTCTTCTAATATGGCCAATGTCAACGTCTAGTAACTTTCGCATATGGGATTGGGGATCACTGTTCCCATACCATCACGTTTCCATCTATTACGGGTATGTACTTGGAGTGCGAATAGTCTGTAATCCGAGCGTTCGCTATTATTATTAGGGAGAGGATCGTGCAAAAATCTTGTAACGAAAAAATGGGACATGAGTGTCTGTGTATCTCAGTTCTATTTATTATTTCTTCCTTCTAATGGCAAGCTTTACTTGAGGTTATCCTTGTGGACCACCCTCCCCTTAATTGTAACACCTCCTGGCACCTTTTCATCTGAACATAGTGGGGTCAGTTTGTTGCCTAGCCTTTTGTTATGTTTTAAAAACACTTTTTCGCCAACTTCGAATACCCTGTTCTGTCTGTCTGGGTTGCATTTGTTAACATTAGCTATCTGTGCCTTTGTTAACCTTTCATTTATTTCCTGTCGGAAGCTGAGTGAATGACTTCTATCGGTTTTTGGTTTGTAACCGAATGCATTGTTTTGTTATACTCAACTACCGCCCTCATGATTACTTCGGTAGTGTCGTCGATCTTTTTATCGATTTTTAAGCACCTAGCAATTTCTGTTATTGTGCTGTGGAAATGTTCCACCTGGCCGTTTGAGGTGCTATGGAGTGGGGCGCGTTTACGACATTTATACCATAATTGTTTTTAAGTAATGATGTCATAGTTTCCGAGTTGAACGCAGCCTCGTTACCGCAATATATGGTTTTGGAATTTGGAAAAAAATTTACCAACTGAATTATTGGCGTTTAGGAATTGCTTTTTATCTGTGGAGAAAATGTCAATGTGTAACATTTCGCCGGCGAATGAAGGGATTTGTTTTCAAGGGTGTCTGTCATATTTTGCTTTGGAACAAACTCTGCAATTTGTGACAACTTCATTAGCCAACTTGCTAATTTTTTGGAAGAAATAGTCACGGATAACTTGTTTGATATTTTCCTGAGCAGCTCGGTGTGCCCGGTTGTGTTCGGCAGTTATTATTTCTAACTGTTCGTTTTTATCCGTGATGTCTGCTACGACATTCTTTCAGTGGCAAAATTTGGTTGCCGGAAAGTTTAACACAAGGTCGTGTTGAAAACTAGCTAGAGTTGGTAAGTCGCAATGTATTGCATTTACAACCCCTGGGTTGATAACCTCTTTAAGTGTCTCGAACACTGTGTCTTTATCAACGAAATTGATTAAGTTTCGAGTTTTGCTGCCAAACAGTATAAAGTTCCGTTTTAACGGGTATCGTGCTTCTTCTAGAATTATTTGATTCCTGAAGCAATTTAAAGGTTTGTCTGTAGTTTCGACCGTATAAGTCAGCGAAGCTTCGCTATGAATGGTCGCAGCATTTGACTGAGGTTCGTTTTGAAACGCATTTATATCCTGCCGCGATAGGGCGTCTGCTACAAAATTTTCCTTCCCTGGTTTGTAAAACATCTTAGCGTCATGTTCTTCAATGTATGCTTCCCACCTCTTAATTTTTGCGTTCGTGTTTCTATCCGTGACTGGAAAGGTGAGGGGTTGATGATCAGTGAAAACTTTTATTTCCTTTGTGCCATATAGGAAATTCTGTAGTTTGCCCAGGGCCCATACAATGGCTAGTAGTTCCCTTTCATTTGTGGCGTAGTTCAGTTCGCATTGTGTTAGCGTTCTGGAAATCATTGTTATTAGTCGGCCTCCTTGGGATAGGACGGCCTCCGGCCTCCTTGGGATGGGACGGCTCCGATGCCATTTGCGGGTGCATCGGTGGTTAGTTAAAAAAGGTTGTTTGAAATTTGGGTACATTAGGATGACATCTTCCGATGCCAAAATGTTTCGTAGACGTTCAAACGGGTCGGGTTGATTTTCGTTAAATTCAACTGCAACCTTTCTGGACTTGTGTTTACTGACTGAGCCGTTTTCGCCTTTTAGTATGCCCGTCAATGGTCTTGCAATGGCTGCAAAATCTTTTACAAACCTCCTGTAATAGCTGGCTAGGCCAAGGAATTATCTAAGGCTGTACAAGTTTTTTGGCTCTACGTATTCCTGTATGGCTCTAACCTTTTCGGGGTCGGTTTTCGCCCCGCCAGTGGTTACTATAAACCCTAAGAACTCAACTTCTTCCTTGAAGAACTTGGTTTTTTCTTGAGAAACTCTCATGTTAGCATCGCCCAAACACTTTAGTACTTTACGTCGTCTACAGACGTCTATAGACGTAACATATTTTCCCAATTTGTACGTCGTCTATGGCTCTCTGAAAAATACTTATTGCATTTTTTAAGTCGAAGGGTAGGCGACAGAATTCATATTTACCGAAAACGACGTATTTTTCACGGTCCTGTTCCGCTAAATAAATTTGGTGATAACCCGACTTTAAGTCTAATGTGAAAAATTTTGCCTTTCCCAGGTTCGCTAGAATCATGGGAATGCATGGCATTGGGTATCAGTCAGCAATAGTTCGCTCATTCAGCTTCCTAAAGTCAATAATCAATCGTTTATTCTTGTTGCCGTTGGCGTCAGTCCCTTTTTTTTTGTCGACAACCTATGTCGGGCGGTTATATAGGGACCTTGATGGTCTAATTATACCATCCTTCAGCTATTGCTTGATCTCGTTATTTACGAAATCTGCCACTCCTATTGGATGTGGATACAATTTTGAATATACTGGTTCGTTGTCTACCGTACGGATAGTGGCGACTACTGAGGTGTTAAAGCGTAATGCCTCGTTAGAGGTCGAAAACACCTTATTTCTCTCTAGTATCACTTTTTTGAAATCCTTTTTGACGGAAATCGATATCACTATGTCGTTCATATCTGTGAAGCTTACGCTAGCACAATCGTGCTATCGCAACTTTTCTGATGTGTTTTGGTATTCTAGAGCGTTGTCGTGTAGATTTAATGTCACTCCTGCCCGCGTTAGCAGGTCGAAGCCTATGATGGCATCAAAGGTACTCAGCGTGTCTAGTTAAAAAAATGGGGGGGGAAACTTGCCCAAAAATTTTCATTTGGCATTTATTTTGGATTTTACTGGAGCTATGTATTGAGCTTACAGTGAAAGGTCTGTCGACAGGAATTATGTTTCTTAGCTCCTTTACGGGCTTTACATAATTTTTTGCCGCCCCTGTATCTATTAAGATCTTTAGTGTTCTCCCAGCCAACTGCCGTTCGATGACTGGTAGCCGGGAGCGTTCACTGAAAAATTTAGTGACACATCGCCACATGCCAAATCGCTGTCATCCTCTATGTCGTTGACTGCTGCCCTGGCTGCCTTTTTAAAGTTGGCATCTTGATTGTCCGGGGCGTTCTGTACGGTGTTCTGTCGTTTCTGGGCTGGCACACTACTTGTCTGGGGTTTTCTCTCTGTGTGGTGCTTGCATTTTTCTGAAGTGTCAACTTCCATGGGCTCTGGAGCTTGCTGTTCTTTATTTTGCCCTTGGTTAGCATTGTTGTGCTGACGCCTGACAAAGTGAGGATTTTTTTCTTGACCTCGCTCCTCCCTGTTGTTTCTACCCTGCCTAAACTGTGGGCGGCTTTTATTGGACTCAGTTGCCTGAGCTGTTTCTTCGATGGCTTTGGCATACGAAGAGGAAAAAATGCTCCGCTCAATACTAGCTTCTGCTTCTCTGGCTAGTACCAGTGCAGATGGCAAATCTTTTGGTTGTGCCGGAAATACGACGGACTTTAGGCCTGAAATAAATGTTAGTACTTTCTTGGTCATGGGACATGACAATTTTGTTGCTTACTAGAGTAAATTTTTGTTCGACTAAGTCATAGTAATCCATTAAACTCAGGTCACCCTGCCTGACCATTTCTAGCCCTGTCTCAAGAGGCGTAAGGAAGTTCTATCGGCATAGGTACAATCCAGTCGTGCTATTATCGCATCGAAATTGAAGTGCTCTCGCAGGCCCTCTGATTTTATTTCTGATGATTGTAACGGCCTGGTAGTGTGCGCAGCTGCCGTTGAATGGCCTAAACAGTTCGTATGCATCATTGGCTGCTTGCCGCCATGCTACATATTCGTCTTGTGTGTCGTCAAAAGCGGGTAACGATTTTATAATGTCTAAAGGAATTTCATATTTAATTCCTGGTTGAACCGAAATTCTTTGATACGTCGCGGTTTGAGGCATTCCTACACGAAAGCTACTTATTTGTGCTTGCATTGCACTGAGCTGTGATCGGTAACTCTCTTCTTGCTACGCCAAAGCTTGGCTAACAGCGTTTGCTATCAAGGTCTGCACTTGGTTGACGTCCATGGTCGTTTTTGTTTGTGTACGATTTATTTCACTATTTATGGGGTTTATTTCCCCACTGTCGTCACTATCGTATTCAACTTTGGTAATCCTATATGGACCCGCCCAACTCATTAGCGTGTCGCAACAACAAAATTTTGTAACTGGCACTTGACCCTTGACTTTCGGCCGATTATTTAAATTTATTTCACAATTTTACAAATTTTTATCTTGTAAAAGGAAAGTTTTCGAAATCTTGCATTTTAGAACAATTATAATTATTATTTCCCGTTTTTTTTATTCTTTTTTAAATATGTCTAATTTCCCTCAATCACTTCTGTCTCTTTTTTTCAAAATTTAATTCAAATTTGAAATCGTGTTGAGCTTACATTATATTAGTTAGGGTATTACGTCTAACTTATCGGGTTTTAACTCGGTCCAGCGATGAACTAGGCATCGAAGACAGATCCAGCGTTGATTGCGTAATCATAATCTTCTTATGACGATTATGTTGGAGAGCTTGACTTTACCCCATTTTTACTCACTGGCCTTAAGACTCAGCAATAATCAGAAAATATAACAAATTTATTTTTGGCAGTGTGACGGAGTAGTGTTGGTTTATTCTTAAAACGTCAATACAAAACTGAACTAAATAATAAATATTTGTGCATCTAAATCTATAGCACGCTGCAATGTCATGGACGGCAAGCCGACTCGACATAATCGTCAGCGATAACGACAAACTCTTGCACATGCCAAGAGTTTCTAGTTACCGCTGCTGACTGTTGCGGCTAGTGCGCTGAACTTAAGTGTTTGAGTGTCAGCACATACGAGGGTCGCTAAGTAAGTAATCGCGAGGGTATACATTCTGATATAAAAACTGTAATACATGGGTGTCAAGGAAATCTCCAGAGGTGTTAGGTACGGCGGGTTTACAAATTGCTTGAATAATTCGTCGGTGTCACTTTTTAAAAATACAACTTAAAGTCTACTTCGTATAGCTGCTGCCTTTATGGGGCTGTAATTTTTCGAAAAAAATTGTGTTACATATTTACGTATTTCCATCTATATTTTTTTTGTGAATTTAAATGGAATATATGTTATTTAATTGTAAACAGAGTATGGGTGTTTGTCTGTCTACCCGTGTGTCCTTAATAGGCGGCAAAGCTTTTGGACTGATGCAATTGGAATTATCCAAAGTCGCTAAATCAAAACATTATTGGACTGATCGGTATAAAAGTTTAACTGTATACTAATACAAGCCTGGGTAAGGTCAAGGTTTTGGAAAAAATGGGCGTTTCAAACCCAATCATATAGGCGATAAATTCGTCATTTCCTTCCACCTATTGAACCGATTGTCATGAAAGTTCGAGCTATATATCGTCTTTTAATATCCACATATTAAGTTATCGACGTATATCGATTTGGTGAGCTATCGATTTTTTTGATCCATTCGGTTTCGAAATATCTATATATATAGTGTTAAATAATATTAATGGGAGTTCGGGAGTACTTTTATATATATATATATGTATATATATATATATATATACATATTTTTTTTTTGGAGTTTCCGATTTCGGTGTACGTGGTATATATATACATATATATACATATATATATATATATATATATATATATATATATATATATATATATATATATACCACTCAAAAAAGTACTCGCGATCTCTTATTAATATTATTCACAATCTAACTAGATAACAAGATGGAATATAACAATCGCTAGTCGTGCTATCGTGCGTGAATGTTAGACACATACTGAACAGAAAATTTAAAAATATTAGAACATTTCCAAAAAATTATATAAATAAAGATCGTGCTACGCACTCGCACATTTTATGCCCCATGTTTTCGCAGTATATATGTAGTTTTCGGATATGCATTATATATTATGTGATATTTGTACGTACATACATACACATGCATAAAGCCTATCTTAAAACGTCATGTCAGTATTCCCGCTGCAGCTGGTAACGGTGGTAAACGGATGCCTTTGCTATCTATTTTCCGTTTTCGCGCATAACTATGCTTGGTCAGCTTGCCGGCCATGACTTGGATGTATGTTGTTATGCGTTCAAGTTGTCATATTTTGTATTTAGCTCTTAAGAAATTGACCTACGTCAATCTGGTCAGTGTGCGTGTACTAGACTGCGCAGCGATTTGAAATTCGATCTTGACTGCAGCGAGGGAGCAGCAGTGCCAACTGATATATCAAAGAATGATTAGGGATGTCCCCAACGAAAGCAATGTAAGTGGGTTGCTCAGCAACAAGAACATTTTAAATTTGCGTGAACATATTAGCATAATAATAAATATAACTATAACAATATTGTGTTGTGTGTGGCATTTTGTTTTGCTAACATTTTTGACAATTTTGTTGATTCTCCGGGTATTGGTGGTTTGATTTTGTGATCCATGAATAAGGCATCCCAGAATATAGGGACCCCAAATCAAAAAATTCAGATTCGGAGGATTCACTTAAAGACCCAGTTCTCAAAGTAATCAAAACAACTCAGTTCTAATAAACAAACCAAACATGGACCCCCAGCTAGTTAAACAGATTGTAGAGGCAGCAGTCGCAGCTGCTTTGCAAGCGCAGACAGTAGCGTTCAAAGCAAGGGACGCGGCGTTAAAGGCAAACTTGGGGGGACAAATTGCTGAATTGACAAGAAGAATAATAGATACGGAGATTACTGCCCTTGTGTGAGGAGTCATATAATTTTTTATTGTAATTGAGTGAAATAGCCTCCCTGGACGTCTTTATTCCTTCAATGAGTTGAGCTTCAGTTGAATATTGTCTGCCCGACTCGTACACTTTGCGTGCTAACCATCCCCAAACATTTTCTATAATGTTCAGGTCGGGTGAGTAAGGACTATACGATCTTGGCTATGTGATCTTGGTGCGTTATCCTGCTGGAACTTCCATTCCAAGGTTTCAAATATATCTTTGATTGCAGGAAAAGCCGTTTTCAATACTTCTTTGTACGCAATGGCATTCATACGGCTGCTTAGAAATTGCAGTTCTATGGTGTCCTCCAAATTGAAGTTTTTCTCATCCGAAAAGATTACACACTCCCATTCCATGGTCCTGGTCCAGGTCATATTTGATCGACAGAAATCGAACCGTTGCATCTTTCGAAGTTGGCTTTGAGGAGGATTTTTTTTAATTTTAGACACTTCATATGTTCAGCATTCGAAATAACTCTTTGTACAGTCCGAACGCATGCTTTTACACCAGTTCTTTCTTTTATTTTAGCGGCTGAGTCGTGAGAATTGTGTGCGTGGCGGTTGGTGTTATTACTGATGAGGGCCGACCTTTCATGTTTTTTCCATAGGTTTCCTCATTGTTTAAGTATGCGGTAATAGCTTTACGGCTGCGTTTAATATTTTTAGATGAAGTATTGAGTGACAGCACTCCCTGTACGCCTTTATTTTGCCTTTTTCAGACTCATTCAACGGTTTTGCTTTTCCCATTACTGCTTTATTTTATTGATAAGTGATCACAATAAATAAATAATAATCAGCCAAACACGTCAGCTTACACCCAAAAATTGATATTAAAGCAAAAATGTGCTAATCGGCTGTCGCAAAATTAAATGCATGCAATTTTGTCGCACTTCCAAGAAAATAGCAAAACAAAATAACGGTGCACTTCCAGAACTCAAAGTTACTCTCAGAATGAGTAAAAATGATGAAGAATAAAAAAGACAAAAAAAGGGCATGAAAAATACTCAAAGATTACAGTTATTTGCTTTAAACAGATAGGTTAGAAGGTGTACTAATCGGTTAGTGTGTGAGGGTGTGCTAATCGGTTGTTGGGCAGTGTATATAAAACAATGAAGAAGGTAGGACATACGTTTTTCGTTTTGAATTAACAAAATTATAAAATTGGTTTGGGTCCTGAGAAAATTTAACCCTACACATATCCAAATATGCTTTATAGCACTCGGAATTAATGAGAGTGAACCTTGAACGAGCAGCAATATAGCGCGACTAGTCAGAGGACCTTCCCGAGAATTTGAACTTCTGAAAGAATCTAGGCTTAATATTTTTTAAATTAGACACCCCTGGAATAAACCAAGGAGGCTTATTAAGCCTAATAGGACTACTGTACATAACCAAATCCTTAAAATAAAAGAAGGGTCCGAAGAAAATATCAAATCAAGTTGGCGATTCAATGAGTTTGTTACAAAATTAACTTGATATAAGAACAATTCAAGTAGGCCGTCAACAAATTCGTGTTGCTTTGAAGGTATCAAGAAAAAAAACAATTGATCAGAAAGCATTGACGTGATCGAATGAATAGCATTAAGATGATCCCAGTAAACAGAAATATCGGAACTTGGAGGAATATAAGGGGCAGTGATAAAGACAGATAAACATTTAAGAGACACTTTAGTACTTATAAATTCAATTACGTTAGGAAAATTAAGCAGAATTGGTTCCAAAAGAAGGCCGGAATCAACAGCAATCAGTACGCCACCACCCTGGCGGGAGGGACGAACAAATCTATAGGCAGTATAATTATTAGGAAAGATTGCAGAGTCTGAGATAATGGGCTTTAACCAAGTTTCTGTAAAAATTAAAATTTGAAAATCAAAAGAAGTAAGAAAGAAAGCTGAAGTTACTTTTTGCAGCTATGTTATAGGGTATGGATTGTACGGCAGAAGGGACTGTAATCGGTATCCGATTTCTAGTTCTAGCCTTAAACTCCTTCACGACTAGGTGCTCAGGCCAAAAACTTTTTTGGCAGATTGTGTTAAAAGAGTCGTCCGGAACACCTATCTTAAAAGAATCTAGATGGCGCGTAAAATTAAACCTATACTTTTCTACCCTAATCTTCGAACTATGTAAACTAATTTTGGCCTGTAAATAGGCAGAAACATCTTCTAATGCAGAATCGACGGCTAGTCCAGAAACAAAGATCATCTTCGGCTTTGGAATGGCGATGAGAGGTCTAGGCAGGACAGGGCCGATAGAGTGTTTAACCAGACCACATCTCACTGGGTGCGTAGCTGGCAGCAATGTTACGGTTTCAAACGTCAATGCAAATGCAATATCATAACAAAATATGACTGGCAAGACTCAAAGTCTAAAAATAGCAGAAGCTTACAAGCAGACACAGAAGCAAAATCAAACACAACATAGAGAGCGCGAAGAGATTAATAGAAACTGCTGCACTTGTATGCTCATGCTTATAGCTCAGCTTTTGGTTTAATTTGCACAATAATAAAATAATAAAGAAAACACAATTTAAAGCAGGTTTATCAAATGCACTTAAAGGTTTGCGTTAAAACCGAAACCGAAATTAAGCACAAGAAAAGAATAAAAGAAAACTAGGAATTTGATACACGAGCGCAAATAAATTAGCACAATACAGGAGATTGAAACAAAGCAATCGACTTAAGCGAAAGTCAGAGAGCTTATATTGAAATATTATGACGAGGTTGAAAAAAAGCTAACATTATTGACTAATAAAGTCAATATGTCATACTAATCGAATATGGCAAACGGCCTATGTAAAAAATTCCACGATGATGCCTTGCGGATATTTATATCAGGGCCTAAAAGCAGCCTAACTAACAGATGTAATTTTTTTCAAAACCTAAAGACTTGCCTACGTCTCTGGCTCTCGCCTAAGAGGTCGAGTTGAACCATGAAAGATATGCTTTCGCTGGCAATTTTGCGCGAAGCCAAGAAGAAAGAGAGTGCAGGCCAAATGCGAAAGCGCAAGGTCAACAGCTGCAGAAAGATCCACCAACAAGCGGTGCAAAAAACCTGCACTTCATTAAACAGCATAAGCCGCAGGGCCAGCCCAGTCAACGCAGTGGTAGGGTCCAAAACAACAACCACGCACCCGAACCAATGGAAGTTGACCCTTCAATGTCCAATGTCCCACAGGCTTACTGGCGAACAAACACTTCTGACGATCAACTGGTCAGAGGCTTCAGAGAGTAAATCATAGTCAGAGTCAGGAGGTCGATCCTAAGGAGTATGAAACTCCAGCTAGAGCTGCTGAAGCGCTGAAGCTGATGAAGCAGACGAAGATGTTATAGATTTTTTAGGGGTAGGTCCCTGCTACCTTTCATCAGACGAGGAGTAGCGGGGACACAGATGGTAATTCTTATAGACACGGGCGCGGCGAAAAACTACATTTCCCCATACCCTGGGCTAAACGGCCTCCGCTCGGTTGATACCCCTTTTACAATTCACTCAATTCACGGCACTACCAATATATCACAGAAATGCTATATATCAATGTTCGGGCAGAAAGCGACGTTCTTGTCCTCTCCCAGACCTTTCAACGTTTGACGGGATCATAGGCCTCGACATGTTAGAGAGTATGAAAGAAACCTTTGCAGACGCTAATGAAGCTCTACCTAACAACACTTCCGTTGTAGCCACTATAAGGACTACAACTGAGGAGCCCATCTATGCCAAGTTGTACCCGTATCCCATGGGTGCAGCTGAATTTGTAAACAAAGAAATTCAAGATGCTTTGAAGAATGGTGTAATTCAGAAATCCGTATCTCTCTATAACAACCCAATTTGGGTGGTTCATAAAAAGGGCCCGGATAAAATTGGTAATCGAAACATGCCTTGTAATGGACTTTCGAAAACTTAATGAAAGAACCATTCCAGATAGGTATCCCATGACCAACATTTCCATGATTTTGGAAAATCTAGGTAACGCCAAGTTCTTTTCGACCTTAGACCTGAAATCTGGTTACCATCAAATCACGTTTTAAGAACGTGACAGGGAAAAACTCTTCTTTTTTAGTGAATGGAGGGAAGTACGAATTCCGTCGACTTCCCTTTGGCCTAAAAAATGCGGCCATCATTTTTCAAAGGGCGATTGACGATGTAATGCGAGAGCAAATCGGCAAATCGTTCTATGTCTATGTTAATGATGTCATTGTTTTTTCAAGGGATGAGGAATCTCACGTTAAACATGTTGATTGGGTATTAAAAAGTTTGTATGAAGCAAATATGAGGGTATCCAAGGAAAAGTCACAATTAAAAAAAAAAAAGCTGACATTTCCTTGGATTTCTGGTCACTAGCAATGGTGCCACAACCAACCAAGAAAAAGTTAAGGCCATACAAGAATTTCCGGGACCGACGACGGTTTTAGAGGTAAGATCATTCCTAGGACTTGCTAGCTATTACAGGTGCTTTATTAAGAACTTTGCAGCAATAGCACATAACAGACATCCTTAAGTGTGAAAATGGGTCAGCCAGTAAACATAGATCAACAAAAATTCCTGTAGAATTCCCTGATCTTGAACACAGCACATTTTAAAAGCTGTGGAACATACTGGCATCTGAGGATGTCATGCTCCGATATCCTGATTTCAAGAAACCGTTTGATCTAACGACAGACGCTTCGGGCTATGGTGCAGGATCAGTTCTCTCCCAAGAAGGGGTCCCATAACAATGATCTCCAAAACACTGAAGAGTCCAGAGCTATTAGCTATCATGTGGGCCCTTGGCATATGAAAGATCTTAACATCTTCACAGACCATCAGCCTTTGGCTTTCGCCGTGTCTCATTCTAACCCGAACGCTAAAATCAAACGATGGAAACGCGCATTGAAGAATCTAACCCGCGAATATTTTACAATCCAGGCAAGGAAAATTTGGTCGCTGATGCCTTGTCCAGGCAAATACGTTAACCGAGACAACATCCAGAACCGGGTGCCCATATTGAATGTCACGGGTCATCAAGACGTTAAGTAAATCTTGAACGCGCAATGCTGACGAGTGAAAACGTCATGTCAGCATTCCCGCTGCAGCCGGCAAGGGCGGTAATCGGATGTCTTTGTTATCTATTGTCCGTTTTCGCGCATAACTATGCTTGGTCGGCTTGCCGGCCATGACTTGGATGCATATTTTTATGCCTTCAAGTTGTTATATTTTGAATTTAGCTCTTAAGAAATTTTGTAATGTTTAGTTCTGAAATACACGTCGTCTCTCACATACGTCATTACTCCTTTATCAAGTCGTAATTCTTATTAGCCAAGCAGGCAATAAATAAATAACCTAAAGGTTGAAATATATTCAATAAAATCTAAAAGCCTTATAATTAAAATATAATCAATATAATCAATAAAATATAATCAATCGAAATCTTTTATAATTTATATATATATTTTATGGGGTCAGAATCAGAATTAAATTTGGTCAACATACTTTGCGCCTCCTTAAATAAATAAAAACCAAATGTGGTTCGATTTGGATGAAAAACAAATGGTTCTATGAGGGGTATACGACAATGACATTTTATCTGTGAACGTGGAGCCTCAGAAAATATATACAACCAATTTTGTTTGATCTGAATAAAGTTTTGTTTGTGAATGTCGGGACTAAAATAGATACAAACCAAATTTGGCTGGATTTGGAGGAAAAACAAACATTTTATGTCCATCGAAAAATTTGGTCAGTTGATGTAGGTTCCTCTAGGACACATAATTCCCAAAATTCAATTCCAATGACAAACAAAAAAGCTATGAAATAAAAACACTAAAAGGGAGTGGCAAATAAGTAAAATAAACTTCATTTGGGTACATATATATATGGCAAAAAAAATTTAAATTTATATTTTCTATCTCTTGTAGTTTCCAAAATCTAGATTTGCACATATCCGGATGGACCGACGGATGGATGATCAAGAATGTATATACTTTATGTGGACGGAAACGTTGTATAAAAACTAAATATTTAAAAAACCATATTAATAATGGGAAATTTAATGGGAAATTTAAAATAACAAAATATAAATTAATATATTTGAAATGAATTTTAACAAAAATACACAAATTTATAGTGATCATATTGTGTCATCTAGTAATCCGTAGATTCCAGCTCATAATATCGTTGTATCGCGACATTTTTCAGCTGTGCTTGAAAGTCTACATTTTTATACTCGTACTCTAGTAGAGTAAACGAGTAAATTTTTATCCTGCAAATATCCGGCCCATAGTTGGGCGCCAGATCAAGTAAAATTTTGCCAAGCCCCCTCCAGCCTCTGCAAGTTGATGGAAACCTTATATCTATCACAATTTTCGACACATTTATTTGAAACTCGGTTTATAAATGAATAAGCACATAATCTATCGATATGCCAAATTGTAGACAAAATCGTAATAAAAATGTTGTAAGAGAGCACCCCACCCCCACAAATCAAAAGGTATTGCATACTTTTGAGTGTATTGAATATTAAGTAAATGCTAAATATCGACTATAGCGTTCTTGCTTCTTTAATTTCCTCATTGTTCTCTGCAGCTCTTGAGAAAGTTCTCCGATTGACACGAGTGCATGTTCTATCACAGCAGAGCCATTAACAAGCACCTAACGGATACGTTTTTATAAATTAATTGGTAGTATCTAAATAATATTCAGTAAACTTGTCTTTAATAATATTATATTCTGATGGCATAGAAACGTTGCACAACATTTAATTAAATGTTTACTGATTTCTGTGATGTCGGCAGCCACACTTACATTGAAAAAATATTTTAATGCAGCATCTCCGTCGTTGGTCTTTTTTACGATGGTCTTTTTTATCTCTGGGCTTGTCTACGTTGGCTAGATCCGTATGAACATCTAGATCTCAGAGACTGTAAGAGCTAGAGTGACCCAATTTGGTATATAGACTCCCCTTATGGGGTGTCAGATCAAGTTTGTTTTTAAATTTTGCCACGCCCCGCAAAACCTTGTATCTTCCACAAATTTTAGCGCATTTAGTTGAAACTCAGTTTCTATATGTATAAATACATAATCTTCCGATTTGCTTTGTTTTGTTTTGTTAAGATTGGATAATAATTGTAGACAAAATCTTAAAAAACATTTTGTGTGAGAACACCCTACCACCCAAAAAAGAAAAATTGTCTCATAGTTTTGACTGTATCGAATATTGAATAAATGCTGAGTACGAGAATCTTATAGTCGGAATATCGAATATAGTGTTCTTACCTGTTTCATTTATTTTTTAATCAGTATTTCTAACTTTCCACATTTTAAAGTCTTATTTATACGATTTCCAATAAATTCCACACGAATTGTATATAAGATTAAGTGTAGAACAAAAATTCTTAAAATTTGTTCAGTGCTCATTGTATTTCACTTTACAATATTTTCACACCTTAAGGTACTAATAAAAAATACGGGCTACGCAAGCGCTAGCAACTCAAAGCAGCTAGCTTATACAATTTTATAATCTTCACAAATGACATGCCTGCTCCAAAATATATGGATATCGAGGCAGGCCCAGTTCGATGCCGTATAAAAGGAGCCGCCTCAGGACAGTCAATCGGAATCAAAGGTGAAGAAGTAGTCTAGGGTCAAGAGTTAGAGATGGCATTGGCAACAGGGAGCCCATAGTCGTGCGAGAGTGGAAAAACCAAGGGAATAGAATGAGACTGGAGATCTGGTCGTTCAGAACCTACGGAGATCCTGACAATATCTAGGTCGCTACACCGTATTTAGTTAGGAGAAGTCACGGTGGCTGTGCGACGACGGTGAGTTTGGCGATCCCAGAGTTATACGGTGATTAGCCATAGTTCAGAGAGTGAAGGCCTCCCGAGGGAGGCGAGAGAGCGTCAGAGACCGAGAGTATGAGACTCGAAATGTACATTTACGGCCAAGACCAATAAGAATCGATTTTTTGATACTTGACCTATGGCAGGAACTATGCATCGGTGATCTTTTTAGCACATATAACAACTGTTTGGATTTGACAGCTGATAGCTGCAACCCATTAGCCCGTATTTATTGCCTGATACAAAAAAAGGGAGTTTTGAATTGTGACCGCCTCTTATCTCGTGTAATTGATATAAAACTGGTATGTTATTTGTACAGTGCACCCGGTACTGAGAGAATTGAATTTACCGCTATTTTTCTCACCTGTTCTTACGAATTTTTGTTATTAACAAAAATCATGTTATATGTTAATTTATTATTTTATTATTTTGTTTCTCTTAAAATTTCCATTTGTAAATGATTTTATGTTAATTGGCAATTTCAAGGTCAAGTGAGTGAGCAAACGCTTATAAAGCTTATTGGTTAAAACTAATGTTTTTGTTGAAGTCCAACGAACATCCAAAGTTGAGCCGCTTCACGCCATGTAACATCAATTGGGAAACAACAGAATTAATTCCTCAGACATTGGGCTTTTTGGTCGTTCAGACAGACCGCTCTGCTTCGGGGTTTCCACAAATCCACTCATCACTGACCTTTTTAGCATAACTGTTCCTATTTGACAACTGAGAGATGCAAATCAATAGCCTGTGTTTATAACCCGGCGCGTCCAATTCCAACGCCCCAAACTGCTCCTCTGTTATGTTGCGGCGAAGGGAATAGAAGTGCACATCCGCTGCGGCGATGACTGATCTTTGGACAACATCGTGGCCAACACACCAAGAAGTTGTAATGAAAAAAGATTTAAGTCCAAATTAATTATAGGTTATAAGTTGACAGACAATATAAGCGCTCTTCGACCAGTTGATTTGACTCTTGTTTTCGTTGTGCACTTTGGCGGCTGCCAAGGGCAATCATTTTGTGATGTCGGTATGCTGACGTACAGTGCACAGCACGTTCAAGTGGTCCCGCACAACACCAAGCCACGGGGCTTGTTACGTACAACACCCTGGCTAGAAGCTCCCACCTCTACCCCCACCTGACGAATGGCGCAGCTGCATAAGGTGCGACACGAATCGCGTAGACAAAAAAAAGCACGGACTCGCTCACTCACTTTCAAGGAAAACAAAAAAACTAGCCATAAACGATTTCCATTATCCTGATCCGTTAGTAAAGATGTTTCATTTGAGTTAAGGGAGTTATTAAAGAAATTATTATGTTAGAACACAGCATAGTTTAAATTACAGAGCTGAAACCCCACAGGAACATAATTTCTAGAAGTTCTACGAGGCTCATTATAGTCGGAGAGTCAATTTCACCATTAATCAGCTTATGTATAAAGATAACATTAAGCATAATTCTGCTTTTCAAGAGATGGAAGGCTTATAGCAGAAACCTACTTGAATATGAAGGGAGTGGTCTATTGGGGTCTTAATTCATCCCACGGAGAGCAAACAGTACTCATTTCTTTTTAGGAGACTCAATTCGGTCCTGGTGATTTCTGTATTGTGCACACCAGAAACACGATGGTACTCCAGAATAGGTCGGACAAGAGAAGAGAAGTATATAAGGATCATCAAATTCCTTCGACCATCGCTTGATAAAACCCAGAACATCCACAGCCTTATTGACGGTTATTGAAATATGTTGGTCGAATTTTAATTATGGGTCTCAAAGAAAACAAAAGTCAACAACTGAGTCGACACGATCAAGGGAACTAACGTTAAGAAGGTACGATGTCTAAAGTGTGCTACGACAAAACGGCATCACCTTGCTGTTAGAAGATTCGAGATTTAGTAAGTTAACCTGATACCACAATTGGAAAGAATCAAGGTCATCTTGTAGCCTAAAGTGGGAGGAAGGGTCGTTGAAGGACAAACAAAGTTTAATTATATATTAATACACGAGAATTGGGTAGTACCTGAGGCAGTTCGTTGACAAATAAGCTGAAAAGTAGGGGACCGAGGTGGCTACCCTGTGATACACCTTATGTAACTCTAAAGGGCTTCGGGAGAGAGTTTTTAAAAAGAAATTTCGAAATCTGAGATTAAGGCAGACGGAAAACCACCTAAGAAGATGTGATGGGAAGCCAAGGAGATCCAAATTATGAATAATTAAGCAGTCAAATGCTTCGCTGAAGTCAGTGTAGATGACGTCAGTTTGCATTTTATTCTTAAATCGTTGTATTATAAATGTAGAAAATTCTAGTAAATTAGTGGTGGTAGACCTACACTTCATAAGCCCATGCTGAGCATAGGAAGCACAAGAATGTTGTAATTGTGAAGTCAGTCTTGTTCCCCTTTTTATGACTCCTTCCAGAAGGAATTGAACGACGAAGAAATCGAATATAGATCAAAAAGCTTCTAGATCGGCTTGCCAAACGCATCAACGCAGAATCTGAGAATACACCCCGGAACGCCATCAGGGACAGGTGGGATCTTATTAGAACTGTGTAAGCTATAAGTATATATCTGATCGGACTTATACTTAATAGAGGAATAAGTTGTTTGTAAGAACTCTGCTAATAAATTAGCAATGCCTTGATCTGGATTTGCTTTAGTGTTTATATAAAATAATGAAGAAGGTAGGATAGATGTTATTCGTTGTGAATTAACAAAGTTATAAAATTGTTTTGGGTCCTTAGAAAGTTGTACCGTACAGCGATGCAGGTTTGCTTTATAGCACTCAGAATTAATGACAGTACACCTTAAACGAGCAGCAATATATGGCGAATAGTCCAAATAGTAAAGATAATTGAGTTTAGATTTAAGGCCTCTTTGCTTGCCATTAAGAAAAGATTAAATTTGTTTTTTGGAACTATATTAGAGTTTACGGATTGTGAGGCAGCATTGGGTCTTATTGGTATCCGACTTCCAGTTCTAGCTTTAAGCTCCTTCACGACTAGATGCTCAGGCCAGAAACTTTTTTGACAGAATAGTCGTTCGGAACACCTATCTTGAACGAAGATTTATTGAGCGTAATATTAAGCATAAACTTTTCTGTTCTATTTAAACAGTCTTGAGCTTTACATAGGAGGAAACATCTTCTGATGAAGAATCTACGGCTAGACTAGAAATAAAGGCCATCTTCGGATTTGTAACGTCGATAAGAGGTGTAGGCAGAGCAGCCACAGCAGTAGCAATGCTGCTATCGGAAATAGTCAACAATACAGAGGGCGTTACATTGGAAAGTTTGACAGAGTGAGCAATTTTTGAGCGTTGCCCCAGACGAAGAACATATATTTTTGGGCTATCCACATTCTCTAAGGCATATTTTATATTATATCTAATACAATTATATATAATTACAATTCCATAACAAATTACAATTCTTTTTTTATGCAGAAAATAAAATATTATAAAATGAAATAATTTTGTATTTTAAAGAATGAATTTAAATTCTAAAGTGCGTTTCTTTAGGTATTAAACATGTAGCGGCGTAAACATTAAGAGTTTTATCAAGTATTAGAGAATTGCAATACAGGTGAGCATAATGTTAGAGCAGGTACCATATGTAAATGAGAGTACATAACAGTGCATATCAAAAAGAGTGAGATATAAATAGCATTGACAACATAATGTAATTAAATGTTAGCATATAGCATGGAATTACATTCTTTGCAATATTGGCTTTATATTATAAGCTCAAATAAATTATTTATAAAACAAACTAAACTAATCTGGTCCAACAACGATAATGACTGCGTCCTTAAAGTTTCATATAATTTCTCTAAAAACTTGAAAAATATATGAAATAAAAGTGCTGATCCAAACAGAGGCAGACCACCATATAGTGACCAAGTACCTTAATGATGCACTCAAAAACTACAATACGTACCTGCTCAAAAACTGAAAAGACTACAAGTAGTCTTAACCAACAGTCACATCCGCCGACATTATTGGAGCTCTTAAAGATAAAAGCATCCATGCAAAGGTGCTCTTAAATAGGTTTAACAAAAACAAAGTGCCGCAATCACTCTTCAGAGTCTACCTATAACCAGACGAAAAACTTTAAAGAAAAATGAAGTGCACCCTATCTATAACCTGAAATTTCTCTTGCACCGGAGGATCACTCCCGAAGACCCCCACAAGCGTAAAAACTGCCAAGAATACGACCACACTGAAGCTCCCCCTTCAATGGAGAAACCTTCACATCCCATTCGGATAGAACAAGCACTGCTAAGTACTCGATAACAATTGAAGCAATATTGGTGTCGTTACAGCAAAGCATTAAGGACCTAAAGCAAAATATAATGCAAGAATCCATATATGTTAATGCAATTGCTTTTATCGTCCACATAGTGTTTTCGATACGGATCTCTCAAAGCTCACAAACTTGAACTAATTCAGTTTTTAAACGACAAAAATCAACGTAATGCTGCTTTCAGAGACGCACCTCACAGACAAATAAAATTTCCAAATACCAGGGTATTTGTTCTGTCCAACGAACCACCCAGACGTTTGGTCAGACTCACAAGTCACATTATACTGGCTGAAAAGGGACCCATCCACACTAGTAACGTTTGTGGCTAAAAGAGTTGCTAAAATCCAGAATCTTTGAGAACTCTGCTGATTTAGTCTCAAGTGGAAGCGATATAAACGGCTTATCATGCACAATGTGGACAGAAGGACAGTTTGCTCAAAACCTCTGATGAGTGGCCACGTCTTTATCAATTTGAGTTGTCACTTGAAATGCAGCTGTCCGAAAAAAAGTGCTACAGTGCACTCAGTGACACAAATTCAGTCGAATATTTTTATAGATTTGATTGAAAGATGTTCTTCGTTTGTAAAATTGCTTCGGATCATGGCATGTGTTCATAGGTTTCTTTAAGGAAGAAATTGTCGTTTTTGAGGCTAGTTCAAGTAGTTAGAGATCGGAACTCGGGTCAGAATTTATAAAGGTTCAAAAATCAGAATTATTGGTTTTACATCTTCAACGTCTGAACCTGTTTATGCATACTAGTGAACTTGATTGAATCACTTTTCGGATGATTCGCGTTGGTGGCAGGTTGCTAATGCATCAATTCCCTACGATGCCAAATTTCCTCTGCTGTTGTCTCTTAGCAATCTTAATCGTACTGACTACCACGCAAAAAGGTGCAAAGGTGATGGTATCACTTCTAAGGTAGCAGATATCGCTTATTAATGCTTGAGATGCGTGCTCATAAATCTTACGAAATGCTGTACACTGCTTTCATTAAAAGCCTGTATTGCATGGGAAGATAATGAGAAATTTGCCGGCCGACCGATTGCGAAATGTACGCCCCTTTTTGGTTTTTGATACGTGTCTCTCAAGATTCGCGGAAAACCCCCCAGCCAAGCAAAGACTGTTACGCGGGTCGGCAACGTCAAGCTCACACAGGAAGAGCAGTGCATACACCTGGTCGAGGTAGAGGCGCTGCTCAACGATGGGGAATGTTTAAGGTAGGTGGTTAAAGCGCATGAGGCCTTCAACGGGGCCGGATTGTTGGATCAGATTAGTTTATTTTGCTTTATAAATCAATTGTTTGAGTTTATAATATAAAGCCAGTATTGTAAAGCAGAACATTCTGCTCATCTGTACTGCATTTCTATAATACTTGATAAGACTCGATATGTTATAGCCGCTCTGTTTGTCAAAGCTCTGCTTTGGCCGAGGACGAGTTAGCTGCTAAATTTCTCTGGCTGCGACCAGTAATAAACCTTGCTATCTAAACGACCCGCTGTTGTCTTACTCATTTCCTTATTTGGCAAAGTGGAAATGTATAAGTTAACAAGAGTTAACTAAATAAGTCACTGGATGGGGCGAACTCTGCATTATTGTAAAATTAGCAGTTTCGTCTTCCGAGAGATGCCGATCGCACTTTTGCGTTGTAGCGAAGGGCGTCGTTGCCGACAGCGGAGAGCTTATCTTTAGGAAGTTTAAATTTAGTCTTTAGTGGTTCGTCGAAAGGCAGAGACGCCTAATGTTCTGTCCTGACGACATTAATTGCTCAATATTCACTTACATAAAATAAATTATTAATATCATAACTACGCAACATACTAAATCATTACTTATATAGTGAGGCAATACTGTACTGTACAGGCAATGGTCATTTGCCGCTGGTTGGAATTCGTTTTTGTGAAGTACCGCATAAGCGGTACATTACATTCTTACATTCTGCTTTTCCTTTGGAACGGTTACTCTTGCCAAGCAAAGACGCCATATATTCTTTTACATTTTCTTGTGCATTGCTATAGTAATTTTTGGTTATTTCTCTTTCGTCTCTGCCTTTGCTTTAACTCTTTGGGATCAGCACATCATTTTTTGATTTATTTAATTGTATCACAATTTGATATTCTTGTTTAACCAAATCACTTAGTCAAAATCAATTGCGTTTGTGAATATTTTGGCTGTGTGAGTGTATGGAAGTGCATTAGCATCGTTAGATTTTTATACATTGCTGTGTTGCGTTAACCCTTGTGTACTACATATAAGTACTCGTCGACTTTAGTTAATTTTAAAATTCCAAAATGACTGAGAAAGCATCAGCATCGAGGCTGCTGAGGAGTTAAGCGAGAATAAAGGGAAAATCAGACGGCAGTCAAGTAAAGGACAGACTTCGTGTTCATGCGCAAAGGCGGAAATGTAGTTATTGCCCAGGGTTGAATAATAGTATAGGTAAGTGTCAATCATTTAGTGCTCTTCCGCATGGTTCGGTTCGTTTGTATATCAACTGTCTAAACCCAGGTTATACAGTTACAAAATGCAAGACGTCAAAGTGTCGAGTGCATCCACAGTGTATTCTAGTCATGTTGCTAACACTAATCAGGTCATTCTCGCCACTGCATTAGGGGATATGCAAGAGCCTTTCTAGATTCTTGCTCTTAAATCAGTCTTATGTCAAAGGATCTACCACAGCGTTTACGATTGCATCGTGAAGATTCATGCCTGAACATAGTTGGAAAAATTGCCTCTGTCATAAGGCACCAAGTTTACACTTCTGCCCACTCTCTTGTCAATGCTCAAAAGTTTGCATTCGTCTGAGTATTTAACTTGACTTCTACATATCAGTTATCAATATATCAATATTTCATTGAGCTGGCGGAAAGCAAAAGATGGGTGGGGGTGGGGTACATACTCCAGGTATTGACAATCCTTGGTTGACAGTCCCGACTATCTTAAGGATCGGCACGGCTTGTGTTGTTGCTGCCCTGATTACGTACCGTTGTAAATGTGAATGGTGTGTACCTCTGCACGCCTTACAACGGAAGCCTTATTTGTATTGTTTCCAAATGTGTCTTAAGTGTAGGCAATTTAGCAATAGTTTTGCTTCTCTAACGAACTTGAATCTTACTGCATATGGAATGTTTATAAACGATAAGCAAATTCCCAAATAGAGGTCTGTGCCACGACAGTGTAGACAATTTTCTTGAGTGTTACCAAATGCCTTTTTCTAAACACCTGGCGCATGATTCGCCTGGCGTTCTAAGAACTGACAATGTTGACTTACTCTCTTAGTAAGTCATCCTGGCAATGTCTCGCAGTCCTGTTTTGAATCGTACTCTACCTTAGCGTTTGTATCTACTTTAGCCAATACTAGTTGAATAGTAATGCTGCTCATTATTTCTGCCTCTGTTTGTAGTGATAGGGGTATCTACAGTATCTAAGCCCGACTTTTTATGTTCAACAGACTTGTTATATGCTCCACAAAAGATGTTGCTGTTCTGTTCCATTTCGCAATCCATAATTTGACTTGCGCATGCATATGTCTATGATTGTCCATGTACGTATTTTCTCATGCAGCGGTTAATGTATGTGGGCATGTATTTTTTTTTTTTTTTTTTTTATGTGTTTATTACTTTACAAAGATATATAGCTTACTGTTACTATTATTAACAACTTATACTATAGTGGATAATTAATTTTCAACAAGATATATGTACAAACAAATTTACATACTTAAACCTAGATAATAGGGTAACTGGAAGGCAAAAGGGGAAGATTAAAGGGTTCTGTGGGACAGGTCGGTTGGGTTGACTCTCTTGAGCCTCCTTCTCATTCTTACTCCGTGGATACGTCTACTTCTTAGGAGCCTTTGCGCCAGCTGGTTAGGGTGATGTGCGAGTTTGTCTAGATATGCAGAAGCTTGGCGATTGATCACATCTCCGATCCTCGGTACATGGAGTTCTTTGTGGATATCGCTGTTGCGTATGTACCATGCCACACCAGAAATTCTGCGCAAGAATTGAATTGAATTATTAAGGTTCGACTTAGCCGCTATGCCGTTTACCTGAATACCATATCTCCAAATGGGTGCCAGAATGACTTTGTAAATGAGCGTCTTGTTGGTTACTGACAGTTTATTCCTGGCATTAAGAAGCCAAGCCAAACTGCTCGCCTTTGTCTTCAGACGTTTAACTACATCATTTATATGGCGCTGGAAGTTTAGTCGCTTGTCCAGAGTGACTCCAAGATATTTGTGAGCTTCCTTCTGCTCTAACAGTTGACCATGTAAAAATACCCCAGGAGAGGTTTGCGCTCTGAGAGTGTAAGTGACTTGTACACACTTATCAGTGCTTATGGCAATATTCCATCTACAGGCCCGGTTATCGAATTTTTTTAAATAGATCTGGATGAGATCTGTAGCGGTGAAGACGCAACTGTCTCTGGCCAGTACCGCAGTGTCATCAGCAAAGGTGGCGACAAGCAGATTGCTCTGGTCCGAGATCGGCATGTTGTCAGCTGAAGGCATATCGTGCGTATACAGGCTGTAAAGGGTTGGCCCTAACACGCTACCCTGGGGTACACCAGCTCTGACCGTCTTTGCATGAGAGGACACCCCGTCCTGAACAACTTTAAAGGATCGTTCGTGAAGAAAGCTTTTAACAATAAGATAGAGCTGTGGATTAAGTAGATCTTTAAGTTTATGCAAGAGTCCTGCATGCCACACTCTATCAAATGCCTGCTGGATATCCAGATACGCTCCGACAACATACTCCTTTCCGTGGAATCCCTCCAGAATAAAGTTTACAACTCGGTGTAGTTGCTCGGGCGTGCCGTGCCTGAGCCTAAAGCCGAACTGAAATTTTGGCATTGCCTTTTTGACCGCGCTGGTTTCAAGAATCCTTCTTAAAATGCACCTCTCCAATATTTTGCCAAATGCTGGCAGTAGGCTTATTGGACGGTACGAATCCAGCTCATCAGCTGGTTTCCCACTTTTGTGTAGCATGATGATGTTGGCCTTCTTCCAGGCGCCTGGGAAGTGTCCGAGTCGAAGAGCGGAGTTGAGAATCAATACGAGAAATAGCAAAGCTCTACGAGGGAGCAGCTTGATAGAGCGATTATCAAACTGGTCCTCGCCTGGAGCCTTGTTATTGCGAAGCTTTTTGATTTCCTTTTCCACTTCAGTAAGGGTGATAGGAGCTACAGGGAGGGCCATCTGCAACGGAGCTTCCAGAGATTCGGTTACTAGCTGTACTCTTCTTGGTGACGATGTCTCAAACGGCTGGAATCTTTCTTCCAGATTATTCGCGAACGCTTTGGCTCTTTCCCGGGGGGATCTTGCCCAAGAGCCATCTGGGTTTCGGACTGGGAATTTCGGTGAAACTTGCCTTTTGAACCTCCTCGTAAGCTTCCAGAGCGCAAACGTAGAACTTTCATCGGGAGCAGCTTTCTCTAGGAAGGCGTCTGTGGCTTCTCTTTTAAGTGTGGCTAATACCTTTTTTACCCTGTTAGAGATCCTTCTATACAGTCTATCGATCGCCGGGTCATTAGTTCTGATGAACTCGCGTCTGAGGCGCTTCTTGAGCGTTAGAAGACCTATTGCTTCCGGAGAGAGAGTGAGGTTGCTGTGTCCGTCTCTTCAGTGAGTTGCACCAGCTGGGGCAGCAATAAGAGCAGCGCTCTTAGCCCTGCTTATGAAAGTTTCGACAGCTTTGTCGATATCTTCTGGCGCGTTTATTTCCGTGTTGAGATTAAAAGCATTGTTCATCACGTCTTGGAAGAGTCTTATGTTGGCACCAGGAGAAACAAGCCTCGTTATTGGGGTAGTTCGCTGAGGCGACATTGATAAAGAAGCAACCAAGGGCAAATGATCCGATGAAAGTTCATACTCTTCTCGTACCGAGAGCAGACTGTTGGCTATACCCTTGTACATGTAGAAGTCAATGCACGTGGGCGTATCCCTCCTGTTATACGGGTAGTAAGTGGGTCTGCCAGTGGCTAGCACTTGTGTTGCACTGCTGGCATGAAGCGCAGTGCCTCTAGCGTTTGTCGTCAAACTGCCCCAGAGTCGATGTTTTGCGTTGAAGTCGCCACCGACGATAAATGTTTGACCGAGCTGATCAAGTAGACTGCCAAACTCAGGGGTACTCCAAGGCAAACCTGGTGGAAGGTACGCAGCAGCCACAGCGATTTCACCTAAATTAGTTGAAATGATTACGGTTGCCAACTGTACGTGATTAGTCATGATTGGTTATTGGTGATAGTGCACTAATCCCTGCCTGATTAGCACACATGCTCCGCCTCTAGGGCGCCCTCCAGGGTGATCTGCTCGATAACATGTGTAACCTGCCATGTTGAAGTGGGAACCATCGTGTAAGAAGGTCTCAGAGATAAGCATGATGTCGATGTCGTGCTTGATCATAAACACCTTAATTAGTATTTGGGATTATACTACGAGCGTTCCACGTACCGAGGCGCAGCACAGTAGCCATTATTTGTGCTGCTTCCCCGGCTTGGAACCTCTGAGTTCCTTGATCCCATCCAACAGCCTAGCAATGGTTTTCTCAAGACCCGCAATGGTCTGCTGCAAGGAAATTATCATTTGTACTAGTGCGCCATCAAGAGCTGTATGATCATAATGCTGTGGTTGTTTTGGATTTGCCACACGTTGATGGAGTAGGTCAGTACCCTGAGCTTGATGATGTGATCTATTCCTATCAGGTCTTATGCCCTGCTGCCCCAAAATTGACGCCTCTGCGTACGTCAGGCCCTGACGCCCAATTGAGGTTGGGATTACCTGCTGCTTATTAATACGCGTGGGCTGAGCGTGGTCTTCACGCATCACGGGACCAGAATTGACTCCGGACTTACGGTTTTTGAGCCGTTGGACGTATACTCTGCAGCTCTTATTAGTTGCTTCGTGGTTTCCATTACAATTGACGCACACCAGGTCATCATAAGTCTTTGCCTGGCATAGGCTAGAAGCAGTCCAGTGAGGCTTGCTGCATCTACCGCTTCTGGGTTCCTTGGTGCAATAGTTCCTGGTATGGTCAAATCCAAAGCAGCGGTAACATTGGCGCATGTCAATCTTCTTTCTCGGCATCTCCACTCTAACTCTTTGCCGACCGACTTTATTGACCTTTAGAGCCTCCCGATTATTGTGGGCCTTTTTGAGATCTATAAACCAAACATTCTGGCCTGGGGCTTTGGATGGAGCAGTTTCGGAGGGGTCCTCGACCAGTGATTTTGACTTCGGATTGTACATATTCACTACAGAGTGCCCTTGAGAGGTGAATGCAGTTTTAATTTGCTCGGTGGGGGTGGATGCAGCCAAGTTGCATACCACCACTCTAAAAGCTCTGTCCTCAGGTAGGCAGAAGTGCGTATATTGGAGGTTTACTTCCGAAAGCTTTTTGTGATGGCTCTGTGGACTTCAGAGTCACGAGCGTATATGCGTAAATTGCCATTACGAGCAGCCTTAAATTCGTATGAGTCAGCAGTAACCGCTGAATTGAGAAGCCTCTCCAGGGCTGGTACATCACTGATGGCCAGTACTGTGATTTGGCTAGGCTTCGGCGGTTTTTTTTCCGTTGGTACTTGAGTCTGTGTCTCTCCATCTATGTCGACTTCGTCCAGGGGAACGTCCATGTCGAGATCAACGTCTGCTTGACTAAGATCTAGATTTGCAAGAGCTTCAAAACGGTTTTTTGCATGTAACGTAGGTCTTTTATTCGCAGTTTTAGGTGCATCAAGTGATCTTCTTTTTTTGGCGGAACTTTCTGCCAGGGGACATCTGCCGGCTGGAACACAGGCATGTTAACGATTTTATCAGGTTGTGGTAGTGAGCGACTGGCTCCTGGTAGCTGCTGTTTCGTTGATCCAGTTAGTTGGCTTGTGCCGCTGACCACTATTGGCTGGTTGCCATATGAATAAACTCCTCCAGATGAACAAGTAGTCACGTAACACGCGGCTGAAGTTGAAGCTACCCAGAATGTAGCTGCAGATGTAGTGGGAACAATAGTGGCTTCGTGTACATAACCAGATGCAGTACGTGAGGTGCCATGTGAGGCAAAATCGTCCATCAGTTGTGATCTAAATTCAGAAGGTGTTAGACCAACCAATTCCTTCATTTTCTGATAGTCTAGCAGATTGTTCAGAACCACAGTAGGCCGAGAGTCAGGTACTTGTTTGTCATTCATAGCCAATTGTTAATATTTAATCACTCAAATAATAAAATTGGATAGTTACACTTTATACGTGCTTTGATCTTGCTTTCGCGCACAAACAAGACAAAACAGAACAAAAACAAAAAAAACTTGCTGATAAGCAAGAATTTATTACCCCTCCTGTGCGGCTGCGTGCAGGCTGAGGGGTAATGTAATGCCCAGTGGGCAGTGTTCGTAGTTCTTGCGCACTACTTTCTTATCTTTATTCGCAAGTCTTTGCCGGCACCGTTATAACGCGGCGCCCAAACTGGTCAATATGTGCTAATTTTTAGCACAGAGCAGAGGTAACAAACGAAACTTGATTAGCTGGAACTTAGTGCAAGCGCGACACGACCGTTCACAGTGAATGCCGATAACCGGACCTGGGCATTTATGTAGAACAATTTAGAACAATTTCGGGTTTAAAAATAGTACATATTCCATTAATATTATATAAATGTATTATAATAAAATAGCATAAATCTTTTGTAATTCATAACAATAAAACAAATAGTTTTATAATTTAAATATTTGTATATAAGTTATAAAGACACAAAAATTCATAATGGCACAAAGTAAGATTAACTCTCAGGTGGTAGCAAATGTTATTGTATTTAAACATGCAATCATATTTTGTAAATAAATTTGTAATTTCTATATCGAATGTATTATCATGCCGTTAAGTAGCGATTTAATGTAAATCTATCGATATTAATGAAACACATTTGGGTGCATTGTAGTATGCGCATTTATCGAGAGTGCACTGTATCCAGTGTATTGCAAATACATTGATCAGCAACATATAATTGCTACATAAAAAAAATAGTATTCCATTAATATTATATAAATGTATTATAATAAAATAGCATAAATCTTTTGTAATTCATAACAATAAAATAAATAGTTTTGTAATTTAAATATTTGTATATAAGTTATAAAGACACAAAAATTCATAATGGCACAAAGTAAGATTAACTCTCAGGTGGCAGCAAATGTTATTGTATTTAAACATGCAATCATATTTTGTAAATAAATTTGTAATTTCTATATCGAATGTATTATCATGTCGTTAAGTAGCGATTTAATGCAAATCTATTGATATTAATGAAATACATTTGGGTGCATTGTAGTATGCGCATTTATCGAGAGTGCACTGTATCCAGTGTATTGCAAATACATTAATCAGCAACACCTAATTGCTACATAAACATAATACAAACAACGACTTAAAGCAAAAATATATGAGTGAGGCAAATGCTTAAGGATCTAAGAAGTGTCATTAAGCAATGAAAATTAACAGTGATGCACTATAATAAATTTGAAAAAAAATTAAAATTACTGTTAAAAGAAATAGTTGAACCCTAATTTAAATTTCAAGTCTATATTTTGCATAAAAAAAACAAAAACAGTCCAAAACTGATGGATTGGCAAAAGATAATTGTTTACATTAAATAGCTACGAGAAGAGTCTAATAAGCCATTCATTCATTAATTTATTAAACAAAATTACACCTATATCAAATGACCCTAAACTCAAACACATTGGAATACTGTTGAACACATTCAACACTGTACGTCTAATTGTATTTGAATATAATACAAAGCTTACATCGGTAGAAGCATTACAATTAAAATAAGTAATAACAAGGCTTAAGGAAAACATTTTATATGTTGCAGAAAGACATAAGATGCATATACTAGTTCCAAACACAATACATTTTCCAGCCGAGTTTGATGATCCTTTTCTTTTAAATTCTATGACAAAAGATAAAAAAACATTGAATCCGAATCTGGTTTAATAATTTTTCCGAATCAAATTTAGAGTCTAGCACAATAGAACAAAAAACAGCTCACAATGACTCAAACAAAGATTAAGTTGATTAAACCAGCGTCGCCCATATTATTTGAGTACGATGGCAAAGCTGAAAATTTGCAGAGCTTCAAAGACACATTGAATCTAGTAGATTCACTTAAAGGCGATCATGAAGCGACCGCAATCAATTTAATAAAAACAAAACTAAAAGGCCAGGCAAGCATTTTAATAAGCGATGAAAAACTATCGCTGAAATAATAGCCAAAATATCAAGAACAATAAAAGGAGAATCGGTTGAAGTACTATCAAACTCAAAAGTTCCAACGTCTATACTGAAGAGGTTGAGCAGTTGGCTTAAATTCTGGCTTAGCCACTAAATACAGCACAGCTCAAGCTGTAAAGGCCATGAATTAAAACTGCGCTATTGATTAAAACTTATCAAGCAGGCAGGCACATTCAATAACATGAGCGATGTCATATCCACATTTGTCAATAGTTGAACAGAAGCAACAGGACAAACTAACATTCTTATAATTCCAGAACGACTCTCATCGTGGCGGAAACCGCGGTACAGGTAATTGTGGATGCTGACCATACAACAGAAGCGGCTTTAGATATAACAACAATAATGGTAATAGACATACCAACATCAGAGGTAATCCTCGCGGCGGCTCCAACAGAGGATATAAACAATTATTTTAGTGAGCAACCAACAGTAAAAATACTAAATATAAATCTCAGTAGTTCCATTAAAATACAAAATGAAAAAAAAATAATATCCCATTGACATTGCAAGCAGATACAGTAGCAAATGTCTCAATTTTAAAGAATAATATTAAAATATCAATTAAAATTATAAAACAAATATAACAGGAACTGGACAGGGAACAATACAGTCAATTGGACAATCTACCATTGATTTACTTTTCGATTACTTTATAACGAATTCCCAATACTCAACAATGAATTCCCCGTACCGTGTGATGGAATTCTTAGACTCGACTTCGTTAGAAAATCTAATTGTATAATAGATTATCAACACGATGAATTTATCATAAGATCGCAGTCTCTTACTTCAAATACTTCAAAATCAAATAAATGTACCACTATTATATAATTATCAGAAGTAATGACCCATGAAGAAACCAAACCAGTAAATTCATTCTGGGGTATTAATAGCTAACAGTATAGTAACAAGTAATAGCGCAATGAAAACACAAATTACATACGAAACATACGAAAACAAACTAAAATTCCCTGAATAATTTAAAAACAAGTAAGAATGCTATAGTCGATATTCGACAACCTCAAAAGTATGAAATTTTTTAAAAACAAACTTGATCTGACGCCCCACAAGAGGAGTCTACATACCAAATTGGGTCTCTCTATTTCTTACAGTCTACGAGATCTAGGTGTCCATATGGACTGACAGATCAACAATATATATACTTTAGTCGGAGAAATATAATATCGTTTCCACCAGCTCCGGTTCTTATCGCTTCAGCCTATGGCTTAAAAGTAGCCCCCAATTCGTTTATGCGAATGATGACCGGTATTGAACCATCACAAGCTTTTCTCTATATGTATGACTTAGTAGTCATCGGCTGTTTTGAACAGCACGTGCTTAAAAATTTGTGAAATATTTATGACTGTGTAGAAAACATACAACGGTATGCAACTACCAATTGCATATGCGTCACGATCTTTCACACAGAGCAAGAATTAGCAGCAATTCACTGGGCAATAATACACTTCAAACCATATGTTTACGGCAGGCATTTTTTAGTAAAAACATTAAAGACATTCTTATTTTCAATGGAAAACCCACTTCATAATTAACCAGGAGGAGACTAGACTTAGAAGAATAAAAATGTACGGTATAATATCTCAAGAGGATCCAGAAAAAACATAGAAATGGATTTGTATCACTAAATGAATTTAAAAATATGGGCAATATATATTTAAGCATATTAAAAGTAGCGCTACTTTCAAAGGTGACACAAATAGACAAAAATGATGAAAAATAAATAAAAGCAATCCTGTCAAGCTATAATGACGATCCGATAGAAAGAGGCCATACAGGGTACGCCAAATGCGTACCTTGTTAAAAATAAGGAAATTTGATTATTGGCCCCAAATGAATAAAACCATTGCAAAATATGTGAAAACTTGTGTAAAACGCGAACAGGCAAAGAAAACACATACAAAAAGACCAATAATAATAAAGGACACACCAATACAGCGTTAGATACTGCTTTAATTGATACAATCGAACCATTACTTCGTTCAGAGAATGGTGACTGCATCATAATATATGATCTCACTAAATATCTAGTTACAATACCAGTAGCAGATAAAAGTGCAAAAACAGTAGCTAGAGCAATATTTGAATCTGTTGTACTAAAGTACGGTCCTATGAAGACGTTCATAACGGACATGGGTACTGAATACAAATATTCACTTATAAAAGACTTATGCTAGTATATGAAAATAAGTAATATACAATCAACAGCATATTATCATCAGACTTTAGGAACAGTTGAGAGAAGTCACCGAACGTTTAAAGATTGACAGAGATGATTGCTACATGTTTGAATTATTTCACATATTTTTTCAACACAGCTCCATCGAGTGTACATGAATACTATCCATACGAACTTGTTTATGGTAGATTAATAAGAGAATTCTCTTATTTTAATCATTTAACGATAATTGACAGTATATATAACGTAGATGATTACACAAAAGAATTTAAGTATAGAATGGAGGTTGCTTATAAAAGAACGAAATCAATAATAGAAATAGAAAAACAAAAATGCAAGTTAGAGTACGACAAAGTAGGAAGTTTGATTATGCTTAAAAATAAGAGACAGCTCATAAGCTAGAAAGTAAATATTTAGATCCTTATAAAGTTATAAGCATGGAAGATAAAAACAACATAAAAATAGTTGTAGGAAAAAAGAAACCACAAATAGTATATTTAAAACAGGTTAAAATTATTCAAAGATTAGTTTATCTCTAGCTAGCCTATATTAATAGTTACCATTTTTAGACCTGATCAGATACAATATTGTTATATACATATAAACACACATATTTATAAATAAAAAAAAAAAATAAATAATTAAAATAACTGCATATATTAAGTTATTTTTAAAAAGGAGATGTGTCCAGTGTGTTTCAAATACATTGATCAGCAATACTTAGTTACTACATAAACATAATACAAACAAATTCAAATTGAATTAAGAATGATATATAATTTATGTAATATATCTGCAAACTAAATGACAAATTCATTGCACTTAAGGCTTATTAGCCTTATGCTTGTGCGATTTTGACTTTGATTGATTTACTCAATGTTTTACGAGTTCTTACCAAAGTATTGCGATACTTGATATAAAGAAGTCCAGCAGCTTTTTTATTTTTAATGTATGCATAATAAGTTTCCTCTATTTCATTTGAAAAAAGATTGACGATTTCCTCAGCCTTTTTTTAAATGTTGGCCTTCAGGCGGCATTATTTAAAATCAATATTCACAAATAATTTTGCAAATCAATTTGCGATGAGTTGGTTCCAAGAATGGTGAATGGTGAATCCGATAATAGTTAACTATTGGCTTGAATAACGGTGATTTTTTTTTAATTTCAGAAGCGTTATCAAATCAAATCGCATCTTATGTGATTCAGATGGTATATTTTGTAACCAAGCCTCTAGTCTAAAACGCAGATTCCGATGCTTGCCAATTAAACAATTTAATTAAACGAAATCAAATCGCATCTTATGTGATTCAGATAGTATATTTTGTAACCAAGCCTCTAGTCTAAAACGCAGATTCCGATGCTTGCCAATTAAACAATTTCGATCTGAACTCGATTCTTAGACTAACGTGTTTTATGGCGTCTTTTATATCATCACTATTTAGATATTGCAAAGATCGATATGTAACGCCTGCAGAACAGGTAATCGTTTAGTATCAAGTGAGAGTTTCGCGAACAATCATTTAGTTACAACCGAACGTTCAACATGCAGAAGCTTGAAGATCGCCAACCAATAAGGTCAATTTGTAAATCAAAGGAATAAATGGTGAGAAGAAACAAAAGCTGGTTTTGACGTGATTGTTACCACAGATAGAACACAACATTAACTTAAAAAACAGATTGCGGTCAAAAAATTTCCAGATGAACTTAAAAACATTTGTGAGAATTCTTACCTGAGACAAAAAGGGAAATTAAGTTAAATTTAGAATCTAAGAAACCATTCCATTGCTCAACCAGACGGTTGGCATATAGCAAGTACAGAAACTATTAGACGAATATATAGAAAAGGGATATTTACAGAGAAGTGAGTCAGAGTATGCGTCACCTTCAGTTTTGCTCAAAAAAAAATCCGGAGAACTTATATTGTGTGTTGATTATCGAACGCTTAATAAGGGAACGGCAAAAAACAATTATTCGACGCCGTTGATAGATGACCTAATAGACAAACTGTCAGAAAAAAAGTGGTTCACAAAATCAGATCTCAAACATGGGTTTTCCACTTGTTTATGCATAAAGATTAAGCATACCTTGTTTACAACGCCAATAAATCGTACATGATTAAGGAAGATAAACTAATGGTCTACATGAACGACATAATGATAGCAACAAAAGATAGTGATAGTCATACAGAAGTCTTAAAGCATTTTTTCAAGCGATTAATAGCAAGAAAGATTTCGTGAAAGATTTCTCAACATAAACTAAGCCCCTTTAGTTAGTTATGGCTTAGATAGTTAGAACATTTTCGTTTAGAACCGTGGAACTAGAAGTTTTGAAGCATTAAAGAGAAGCATTAGAAGCACCAACTTTAGGCTTATATAAGCCGTTAAACCCGACAGAACTACATTGCGATGCAAGTGCATTGGATTTTAGAGCAATTTTAATGCAAAGAAAAGACGGTAGTAGGTTTCACGCAGTCTTCTTCTTTTCCAATAGAACGACAATAACCGAAGCAAAATATCCCATTTGTAGACTTTGTGTTGAATGTGTGAAATTTTTCAACGAAAAGTAGCTCTTCACTGTTTTTTTTTTATTTTTATTTTTTTTTTTTTTATGAGGACGTTGACGTACAATGCGCTGCACGTTCAAGTGGACCCACGATACCAAGCCGCGCGAAGCCCAGGCTAGAAGCTCCCACCTCCCGCCCAACCGGCCGAGCGACCCGAATCGCGAAGACGGAAAAAAACGCGGACTCGCTCGCTTACTTTCAATGAAAGTAAAAAACAACAAACCATAAAGTTCACATTATCTACTAGCTAGATGCGTTAGTATAGATGTTTTGTTTGAATTAAGGGAGTTATTATTAGATTATTGTAGTTACAACAGAGGACACGAAAAGGTTCATGCACGAGATAGTTTAAATTACAGCGCTGAAGATAGACAGGAACATAATTTCTAGTAGCTCTACGAAGAACACAAAAACTGATTTGGCTAATTAAAGACGGCGAGTCAATATCACCATTAATTAGCTTATGTATAAAGATAACATTAAGCATAATTCTACGATTTTCAAGAGATGGAAGGTTTCTTAGCAGGAGCCTACTTTATTATGAAGGTAGAGGGCTATTGGGGTCCCAATTCAACCCACGGAGAGCAAAAAGTAAAAATTTCTTTTGAACTGACTCAATGCGTTAATGGTGATTCCTGTATAGGTTCCTTACACACGATGCACATCACAAAATTGGTCAGACAAGAGAAGTAAGAGTAGAGTAGTTTAGTTGTATAAGGATCATCAAACTCTTTCGAAAATCTTGATAAAACCCAGAGCACCCACAGTCTTATGAATGTCTTATGAAATGTGTAAGTCGAATTTTAATTTAGGGTCCAAAAGAACACCCAAGTCATCAACTGAGTCGATCCGATCAAGAGGCATATCGTTAAGAAGGTACAATGTCTGAAGCGGTGTGCTACGATAAAACGACATTACTTTGCATTTAGAACAATTGTGATTAGTGATGTCTCGTGGTCTTTTGTAATCGCCTCAAATGGTTCAAGCTAATTTTGCAACAAACTCATTGAATCGCCAGATGGATATTTGCTTCTGATCCTTCCATTTCAGTGGTCTCTAGCATCAGTCTGCTTTTGCTTCCTGCGGTATCTGCATCTTCTAACTTGTCAGCTAGAACATATTCATTTAGAAAGGCTGATTTCGTTAGCCATCATCATCATCATCATCAATCAGACTGTTCATTTCTGTACACATGTACAGATATGGGTAGTTCTTCTACAAAATTCTTTATTCCATTTTTAAGGATTTTGTTGCGCTCAGTAGTTCTGTTAGGCTTAATAAGCCATATTGGTATACTCCAGAGATGTCTAATTTAAAAATATCTAATCTAGAGTCTTTAGGAAGTTCAAGATCTCGGGAACGTCCACGGACTATTCGCGTTATATTGCTGCTCGTTCAAGGTTCACTGTCATTCATTCCGAGTGCTACAAAAACAATTTGCATCCCTGTAGGGTATAATATGCCCAGGACCCAAAACAATTTTATAGTTTTGTTAATTCAATACGAAAAACATCTATCCTACCTTCATTATTTTATATAAACACCAAAGCAAATACAGATCAAGGCATTGCCAATTTGTTTGCAGAATTCTTTCAAACAACTTGTTCCTCTGAATAATCTCCCTTGATTCCGTCGTCGTCACCTTCCCGCCAGTTACCCTTGGTCCAGTTGCCGCCACCTTCTCGGGCAACGCTATTTTTTCGAACGCCTGAATCAAGTTGTAAATGATGGCTAATCGCTGCAGTTTTTGCGGCATATATGCGACGAAATTTTAATTTTGCATCCATGTTCGGGCCTCGAACTTCAATTTCATCAGCAGCAATCGCAGCACTTTGTCTTCATACTCATATAGTTTTTTGACCGCTTTAAGTTGTGCGATCCACATGCTAGCCTCAGTGTTGCTAGCTGCTGTGTTGCCATGCTAAGCCGGCAACATGTCGCGTGAAATGCTAATTAACATTATGTTAGCCTGCGCGTTATCAAGTTCAGTTGCTGATGTGCAGGCACGTTCGCCCATAGTCGTGCACTGTTTTTGTTTCGCTGCGCTGGTTCTAATGTGAGTCAATTGCGCTCTTCTATTGTTGTGCTCTTTTCGCTGTCCAGCGCCTGGATTTTTAATTTCATCACCTCCAGTTGTTGCTTCAGCGCTTCAACGTATCACACAGGCGACACATGCACCCGCCAGGGCCTGATTCTCGGGCTTCCGCTCATCCACATCAGATATAATGCGCGGAATTCCCCACGCTAGCGGCAGATAGTATCTCATTCAGGCCATTTCACCCTGGTTGCACTTATGCGCAGACCCAAGCTGCCCAGCCAACCTCGCAATTGCGCAACAGAGTATTCGTTTTTCAGTACTCTTATTGTATTTAAAAGTTGTATTGTGCCTGACGATTATCTATTTATTAATCTTGGTGGCTGTGAGTTGAATCACACTTCTGAATAATGGTAGGTATACACCACAGTAAAACACATCCGTTTCGTTCGGCGTTTGCTACAGAATGCCTTTATTTCCATTCCTCTTTAACCTAGCTTATGGTATGTATAATATATGTGTGTGTACAAGTGTGTGCTTAGTCTATGTGTATTTATATTACCTATTGACTAGATAGGGTGATGTTCCCTGCTACTATTGCTGTTAACATGGCTGTGTTACTTTCTTACTGCTACACGACCAATGCGTTGAACCCATAACTCCTGCATAAGCATTTTGCAATTTATGATAATTCTGCTCAGTAATCCTAGTAGATCATAAATCCGTTCAGATACTGAAAGTATAGTATATGTCATATAAGTACATGTCCTCTAGCAGGATTGGAGCTCCAATTGGTATTTCCTTCTTTTACTGTTTGGATAAATGTGTTAGACTATTAATTGCCAAATATGGTGCGTATGACATTCCATACGTCACTATGTTGGGCTGAGATACGTGCAGAGGATTGTTCAATTCATCACGCCAAAGTATTAGTTGAGAAATTCGATCCTCGGGATGAACTAAAAATTGACGATACATCTTCGATATATCTGCAGTGAGATCATATCTGTGGAGACGAAATGAGACTAATGTTAGTATGAGATCTTGCTGTACCTAAGGGCTAACCATTACGATGTCATTAAAGGATTTTGATGATGTAGTTTAACCTGATGCATCGAACACTACGCGAAGCTTCACTTAATATTTTATTCAGATCGGACAACTATCCCCATACATTTTAGGAGGATATGGCTAAAAGGCACCAATACAATTAACTTATTTCAATGTTATATGGCGTTCACTCGACCGTTCTGGAGATGAGATTTTTTTTTGTTGGTTTGATAGGAAATTAATTATTAATTAATAATTAATAATTCGTGCAGATGCAATGTCTTTTGTGTACCATTTAAATCTTATGGCTTGTATATCTCTTTCTAATTTAACATCAAGATATGCTATTTTGTAGTCTTTTTCCCTTTCGATGGTAAATTGTATTCGTTTGTGTTTTTTGTTTAGCCTTTAATATGCAGAATATGTCTTCAAAATATTGTGACATATGTTTTATGTGTATCTTTTTTGTTGTTAGTGTTGTTATTGCGTCGTCTACTATTTTGTCGATTACAATGCAATTTTAGGGGAGAGAGGATTGCCCATTGACATTCCAAATATTTGACTATAGAGTGTGTTATCATAAGATAGGTATTTGTTGTCATTAATAATAAAGTTCAGTATTTCTTTGAATTTTTGTCTCGGAATGTTTGTGTGTTGGGATATGTCCCCCCATCTGTCCATAATGGTTTGTCTCTTTATGGATTTTGAGTAGTCCATAAATTCTTGGTGCATAGCTTCCTGAGCACTATGCAAGTTATTGATTATACTATTATTCTTTTTAATTAGATGTTGTTTGGGATCTTTTCTCATTGCTTCGCATGTAGTTTTGTCCTGTAGTAATCTTTGCATTTTGTCATTGTAGTCTTTCTTGTACATTACCACAGTCTTGTTTCCTTTGTGAGCTTGTTATTATGACCTTGTCATTGCGTTCTTTGGATGAAAAACAAAAATGTTTTATTTATTTAGAAATATTAATTCTATGGGGGCGATATGATAAAGTGGCCCGATCCAAATCAAATTTGGTCAGTTGGAAAAAAAAATATATCTATGAAATAAAATTACTTAAATTGGAGATAGTTTGTATGGGTGTCCACAGTATATTAATTTTGTCATGAAGTTTGCAAACAAAGTGTTTTAAGCCGGTTAATAAGTTTTCTAAAAAAATTATGAAGAGGATCATCATTTTGAAAACCAAATTGCAATCGTATTTTACCATCCAACACTCCTTTACATGCATGCTAACTGTACCCAATATGTCAATAAATTAGGAGATAGCCAATTTGCTCAGCTCTTTAAGAAGCCAGCCAAGCTTCTTTAGTTTGCCTTTTATCTTGAAGCTAATTACTGTCACATGCTGCCTATAAGTGAGCTTCTTGTCAAGCTGGACTCCAAGATAGCAGCACGAGTCCTTGAGAAAAACCGGGGTTCCCAATATTGTTGGGGTTCTCTTGCATAATGTATGTACGATTGTAGCAAAGTCCTCCGCGTTGATGGTTATACATCAAATTTTGCCCATGTAGCCACCGCATTTGCCATTTCTTCTATCTTGTTAACTGCCTCGTCAGGAGGGTCCTTATGCATTGACATACTTAATAACAAGTATTCTATTTGAAATTATTGGATACAAACAAAAATATAAATAAACATAAGTATGAAACAGCGTGTGTCAGCCAGTTAATTGATGTAGCTTTAACTTTTATGTTCGAAAAGTGAAATGTCTCGATTCCATGACACCGAGGATTTATTCAACCGATTTGTAAACCAACCATATCAAATTTTTTAGAGATTTCCGTGACCGACCCGTATTTGTCAATATATATGTGATTTTAATATTATTATTAATGTGATAATTAATAAATGTGGATGATTTCATAAAATAGGTAATCACTGTCAAAATTGCAATGTTATGTGGTATTGCGAAACTATCGCAATATATAATGATTCCCTTTCATCTTAACGAAGGTGTATATTTTAATGGCTGTGCAAATGTCAATGAATCTATATATTCCAAATAATTAATAGATACTCAATAATTAATATGCATATTTTCTAGCACAACATTTCTAGAGCAGATTTTTTTCTATAGGTAGTATTTTATACTTTTGAAGATCGAAGCTGGTACACAGATACTATTTTCATTCCATACCATTCACATAAAATTGTAAAATTGTGATGGTATAATAGGTTTGTCAGGATGCTTGCAGCGCACAGAAGGAAGCTCTTCCGACTATATAAAGTACATATATATATTCTTGATCAGAAGGATAAGGGGAGTCGATATAGCCATGTTCGTCTGTCCATTCATCCGTGTCTTTCAACCCAAAGATCTAAAAAGACTTAATAGCTACAGGGATGCCTTCTATGGCTGCTCACTGGTTAAGTTCAGACAACTATATCATGTAGCTCCCATATAACCGATTATGACAGAATGAACACTTAGGAGCATAACTTTCCTATTTTTCTTCCAAATCAAACCAAATTCGGCTTGTATCCATTTGAGGAGGCCCACGTCCGCTGGCTTGATCTGATCAATATCGGATACCTATATCAAAAAGATACCATATAACCGATTGTTCAGGATAGAACAATTACTAACATAACTTTTCCGTTTTTCACTCAATTTCATTACAATAATTTTATCGTTTCATTCGTTACCTGTAGTATACTGCCCTGGTATTCCATATCCAAATGGTGTTTAGGGACGTTGGTGTACAAGTGGTGTTCAAGTAGTCCCGCACGGCACCAAGCCACTGGGTTTGTTATGCACGAAACCCAGGTTAGAAGCTCTTGCCCAACCGGCCGAGGGGCGTTGTCGCATAACGTGCGAAACTCAAAACGCCAGATGGGAAAAAAACGAGTACACAAAAAGAGAGAACAAAAAGGAAAGACGAACTGTAACATTATTAACATTTTCTACTATCTAGGTGCGTTAGTATAGATGTTTTATTTGAGTTGAGAGTTGTTGATGGAGATAGAGCTTTAGAGATTGTTATAGCTACTACACAGAACACGAAAAGGTTCATGCAAGACATAGTTTGAATCACAATGCTGAAGATAGATAGTGACATAGTTTATAGTAGGTCTACGAGGGAAAGAGAAATGAATTGTGAGTTACAAGTTTCATGAATTTTGCATACCCTTCCGAATATGCACTTGTTGCGAAATTAAGACAAACTATAATATCTTCGCGATGGTACGCAAACGCCTGCAGAGCTGAAATCGTACACAGGCAGGCAATCGAAAAACTCGCACACCAAAATTGACAATATATGTCTGAAATTGAAAAAAATGCCTCCTCTTGAAAAATTCAATTCAGAAAGGTTATTTTTTTATGCGCTGTCCAAAAGATGTTTACTCTACCGAAGTCATAAAAAAATATACGCACAAATTCGTTGTATGAAATGAAGAATCTATGTAGTTATTTAGTTAGTGTTTACATCCTATTATAATGTTTTAATCTTAATCTAATATTTCGATGAATCAAAACGAGGAAGCCGCCCACAACCTAAAAAACCAAGCCTGCTATGACTGAGTGCTACAGCAACACACATAGGCATGCTGTGCAAAAATTGCCGCCTCGTTAGACAGTGCTTAAAGAATTTAATTTATATATATACTTTTTAAAAGTGACTATTACAATATTTTCAGGTTATGTTACCTAAGTCAGCAATTGCTTTGCAGTTGCACATTCTGAAATGCAGCCGCTGCCTCGTTTAAAATGGCCTTAAGAAATAAATCAGGCTATGACTATTTGCTGCGGAGTGTAGATTGAATAATGGAGAAACACACATAAGCATGCTGCTCCGCAGCTGCCACCTCGTTTAAACAGGCCTTTACTTCATTTTGAACATAGGCATGCTGTGCAAAAGTTGCCGCCTCGTTAGACATGCAAGAATTTAATTTATATATATACTTTTAAAAATGACTATTACAATATTTTCAGGTTATGTTACCTAAGTCAGCAATTGCTTTGCAGTTGCACTTTCTGAAAAGCAGTCGCTGCCTCGTTTAAAATGGCCTTAAGAAATAAATCAGGCTATGACTATTTGCTGCAGTGTAGATTGAATAATGGAGAAACACACATAAGCATGCTGCTCGGCAGCTGCCACCTCGTTTAAACAGGCCTTTACTTCATTTTGAACAACTATATGTGACACGGTGACTTGTTACTTTCAAATAATATTGACACCGATAGCTGCCTAAGTATTGTTCGCCACTAATGAATCCGATAATCGATTCATCTCTAACGAATTAATGTATGTATGTAAGTTGTGCTTTTGAAAACAATTGAAATTAACTGTGCAAAACATGAAATTATATTTGTGATCTTAACAAGGCTCAAATACAGAGTGGCGGCGCTTATATTAAGATCTGATTCTGGATATTATATACATTTATTTTCACTTAGAATTGGTTAGTAAAAATTATGAAAAAACTTGATTCTAATCACTGTTAAAATGTACATACATATACATATAGACGTAAAAATTCCAGTGTATACAAATTTTAAATAAACATGCTAAACTCATATATATTCAGACATCGGCTTTTAAGTAACCATGTCATATAAAACACATATCAGATAAATTCTCACACTTGGGTCATTTATATTTATACTTACAAATGTATGTACGTGTGTTTATGTATACTTGCCGATGTTTGTGTATAAAATATACGCAGACGATTTTTAAATCATAAAAAATAAATAACGCCCGCTAGATTTCGCCCTGAACGCATTTCCACTTCCACTCAAATCATGCACAATGCACACTGGCTTCAAAAGTTTTGTCTTGTAGCTGGTGGAATCAAAAGTAATTCGATATTTTCTACTTATTGCATGTACACCTCAAGTGTACATATATTTAAAAATATATTGTACAATTATGTTATCCATTTGTTGCGTGCATAAAAGAAAACAAAGCGTGCGGAATGAATCCGCTCGCCACGATTATATATAATTCGGACACAACTTCGAAAATCGAATATCATGCGGAATCAAGAACACGAATTCGAAGTGGAATGGAATTAGTTTTACTTTTTAAACCGAAGTGGAAACGATTCGCAATGAACTGTTAGTACACATAACTTTTTTTGTTTTATCCGAATTGAAAAATTTGTTGTGTCAGTTTTAGAAGCCTCCATTTATACTGGCCAAATTGTATCAGTATCGGACACATATATAGTATACCTCCCATATAAATTTCCAGAAATATTGCCTTAAGTTTAACAAATGCGTTCACAATCAAAACAGTAGAATGCTATCTCTCTCTAACCTCCAAAGCAACAACAAAGCAAGAGATATGTGTATGTATGTTGTCTGCATTTATGTGTGTTTGCTTGTATAATTGCATGTACGTTTGTATACATAAGTGAATGGATGCCTGGGCCTGCAGGAAATGCGTTTTAGAAGGCGCCAGTCCGTTGATGAAATTTGATCAGGATCGAGTCAAGATATTTGTAACGCATAAAAAGAAGCATCTCCGACTCCATAAAGTATATATATTCTTCCGTCTGTCTGTCCGTCTGTTTCTATTCGAAATAGTCTCTCAGTTTGAAGCCATCGACTTGTAATTTTCGCCATAGGCTTTCTGCAGTAAGCCGCACATATGTCAAAGTCGTCCAGATCGGACTACTATATCATATAGCTCCCATATAACCGACCGATTCGGTGTTTTTTATCCAAATCGAACCAAATTTGGTAAATGTTTTTAAAGCTTCTACGTATGCTGACCAAAGTTGATCCAGATCGGATCAGTATATCATATAGCTCTCGGCCCGTTGTGATTCGGAATGAACTCTTAGTAGTGCAAATTGATTCTTTTGTTATCCAAATTGAACAACATTTTGTAAATGTCACTTTTAGAAGCTTAAAAGAAGTTGATCCTGATCGGATCATTATATCTCCCATATTATATCTCATATAGCTCCCGCATTACCTACCTATTCGGAATGAACTCAGAATACCGGATGTTATTTTTGATTATCTGAATTAAACCAAATTTGGAACGTGTCAGTCTTGGAAGCCTCCCACGGGCTCTGAACGAAATTTCAGCCGAATCCGCAAGGGTATGTAAGCTTCGGTTACCCGAAGTTAGCCTTCTTCTCTTGTTTTTAACTTTTCTGGCCTAACTTTTTAACCGATCTTCATGAAACTCATTGACGATTCCTAAAACATGTAACTCTTACAAAAAGAAAGAAACGCATATTTAATTTAAAAGTATATGATAATGAGATATTCGAAACGTACACTGCCTGACAACCGATTAGCACACCCTCTAACCTATCTGTTTAAAGGCAAATAACTGTAATCTTTGAATATTTTTCGTGCCCTTTTTTTTGTAGAATATTTAATCATTCTTACTCATTCTGAGAGTAACTTTGAGTTCTGGAAGGGCCGTTATTTTGTTTTGCTATTTTCTAGGAAGTGTGACAAAAATGCATGCATTTTTTTTTTGCGAAAGCCGATTAGCACATTTTTGCTTTAGTGTCAATTTTTGCGTGTAAGCTGTCTTGTTTGGCTGATTAAAACTATTATTTATTTATTGTGATCAATTATCAATAAAATAAAGAAGTATTGTGAAAAGCAAAACCCTTGAATGAGTCTGAAAATGGTAAAATAAAGGCTTACAGGGAGGGCGGGCACTCGATACTTCAAATATAAAAAATTATTAAACGGAGCCGTAAAGTTATTACCGCATACTTAAAGCGTCTAAAATTAAAAAAAAAAAACCTCTAAACCAACTTCGAAAGATGCAACGGCTCGATTTTTGTTGATCAAATATGACCTGGACCAAGGAATGGGAGCGTGTAGTGTTTTCGCATGAGCAAAAGTTTAATTTGGAGGGTCCTGATGGCTATGCCTACAACTTTCATGATCTCAGAAAGGAAAAGCATACTCTAGATCGATTGCACAGCCGTGCCGGCGTTGTCATGGTGTGGGGAGCTCTTTCTTACTTTGGCACCATAGAACTGCAATTTCTAAGCAGCCGTATGAGCCATTGCTTACAAAGAAGTCCTGAAAACGGCTTTTCCTGCAATCAAGGATATATTTGGAACCTTGGAATGGAAGTTCCAGCAGGATAACGCACCAATTCACACAGCCAAGATCGTATAGTCCTGGATTGAGGTTCAGAACGTTAAATTGCTGACTTGGCCGCCTTACTCACCTGACCTGAACATTATAGAAAATGTTTGGGGATGGTTAAAAAATTATATGACTTCTTACCCTAGCGGATGTACGTAGTCATACTTAACCATGGAGGCTAAACACATTATTAAATTTTCTTAAAAAAAAAACGAAAGTATTGAAATTAATGTTAAAAAATAATTTGAATAAAATTTGAATCCATTTTTTTTTTTTTTTTGTTTAAAGTTTTCAAGTGACTGTGCTAATTAAATGTCGCAAAAATTAAAGTTAATTTTTTATGTTAAGTTTGCTTAAATTCATTTAAAATGTTATTGATAAAGTTAATATCTTATTTATTATTAAATCTCGTGTAGAATTTAATATTTTTTAAATGACAAAAAAATTAATCTCAAAAGCTTTATTCGTTTTCCTGATATTAAGCTCCTAAGACGCGGAGCATAGGGTGTGCTAATCGGTTGTCGTGTACGGCCTTGGGTATATGTCTGTATGTATATACCCTCCAGTATACGCGACAAGTTTGGGACTCACGATTCGTGTGCCCTCTTTTACCACCACTAGTTCCAGCTCTATCCACGCGCAAGGCGTTGGTCTGTTGAATTTAACAGTGGGATATCCTAAGCAGTAGACAATTAGAAAAATGAATTAACGTACTAGTCACAAAAAGGAAAGGAAAAGGATTTTTAACATTATATAAATAACTTAGAGCTATAATGAATAAACTTATTACTAAATTGCATTGCGTAAGTGGACAGCATATATAGTGTCGTTCGGAACTAGACTGTTTTACTCTTGGGCAGATTAGATTAAATGCTCTCTGTGACAGGTTGTTTCGTTGTGACAATTTTGTGTAAAAGCACTAACACTCAGGTTCAACCACGAATTTAGGCTGATCTCAAAAATTTTATTAGCATCTAGGGCTATGTGATCATATATATACCTAGCAATTGAGTTAAAAACAACCCTTACTTTTTGCTTGCTATCAGCACTACAATGGCCAAATATCTCGACACCATAAAGTAGTGTGGGAATGGGATTCATTTTTGGTATTTGCAGTCTGATTTATTGGGGTACAAATAGTTGTGTAGAATACAACTGCCTAAGCAAGCCATACATTTTTCCCATTGCAATTGAGATATGATTGCTTCAGGTTAATTCGTTATTGCAGCAGATTCCTAAATTTTTGACTTAAAGTACGTTCTCATTGGAACATCAGTTTTATATGTAGCTTAGGCAGTTGCCCTGTACTTAGAGCTTTTTTTTATGTATAACTAGACACTATGATTTTTCTGGATTTATACCCGATTAATTATCTTCGTGCCCATTGTGCGGTTTTGGCATACTCAGAGTTACTGACATCAACATATTCGTACAACAGATTTAACGGATATATTTGGACATCATCAGCATACAAATGGACTTCACAGTTAGAGAGTACACCAGGAAGGTAATGTAATTAGAGAAAAGCAAGGGACCCAGTACGGATCCTTGTGGCACACGACGCGTGATCCTTTTCTAAAGACGATGCATTCTGCTCTACCCCAGCCGCCTGCATTCTATAATTTGAATATTTATTATTTATTATTTTATTATTTAATATTAAAGCAGTATTTGAAAAGTTTTATAGCTGTCTAAGTTTTGTGCAGAGGATATCATGGTTTACGGTGTCAAAATCATTAATGTGGTCAAGGAGAGTCTGCTTCACTGAAATAGCAGTGCTGTTAATGTTCTTTCTAAAACTAGACTGCCACTGACTAAGGAGGTTGTTGGTTTCAAATAATTGTTCAATTGGTTTAGACATCAAATTCCCCTTTGCTAAAACGGGAGAATAAATACGGGCCTGTAGTCAAAATTTGACTTTAGAAAAGGCAAAATTTTTGCCTCTTTCCAAATGTAGATGTAGTAAGGACGGTGGAACTGAAAATATAAGTAATGTGGCCAAGGAGTGACGGCAAGAGAATTTTGATTCATTCTGGGCTTAACTTTGTCTTCACGTGTATAATAGACGCTTGGACATCACTGGGACTAACACATACAAAGTTAAAGTTAATTTAATTTTTCATTCCATAACAATCGGTTATATGGTAGCTATATTATATAGGTGTCGGATCTTGATCAGATCAGGCCAGTGGACGTGGGGCCTCCTCAAATGGATACACACCGAATTTTGTATGATTTCGATGAAATGCAGAAAAGTTATGCTCGTAAGTGGTCATTTCAGAACCATCGGTGAGAGCTATATGATATAGTTGTCTGAACTGGATAGCACTCGAATTTACCCAGCGTGCAGACAAAAGAAGCTTCTGGGGTTTGAAATTCGGTCATCATTAGTGTAGACTTCTAAGACTGACACATTCCAAATTTGGTTTCATTTGGATGAAAAACAAAGAAAATCCGGTATACTGAGAGCTATATGATGTAGTGTTCTGAACCGGATCAACTTTGGTAAGCCGACGTAGAGGTTTTTAAATGTCACATTTACCAAATTTGTTCGATTTGGATAAAAAAAAAAAACAATTTTGTTGTACTAAGGGTTCAATGCGAATCGGTCGGTTAAATGGGAGCTATAAGATATAGTGGTCGGATCCGTATCCACTTTGGTGTAAACTTCACTAATGTTTCGTCAGATCGTTTGTTTTCAAATTTTGCCAAGCCGCACCCCACAAATAGGTAAAAACCTTATATTTCCCACAATTTTTTACGCATTTAGCAAACTTTTTCATTAAAACTAAGGCTAAAACTAATCTAGTTTTGTCCTTGATATAGGCTAAAACATCTTCCTATGTAGTATGTGTAGATAGTCTAGAAATAAAGACCGTCTTCGGCCTTGGAATGCCGATAAGAGGTCTAGGCAGAGAAGCCACAGCAGTAGAAACGCTGCTGTCAGAATTAGTGACCGATTCAGAAGGGACGGCGCTAGAACGGACAAAGAAAGATCCACTCTTGGGCATCCGGCTTCCTCTTGATTGGTTGGAGAGCCTGTATCTAATACAGCGTCCGCCTTAGAATTCAACAAGATAAGCGGGGCGTAATGCTCATAGGGCTTGGGCACTAGAGTAAAAGAATTTCAGGAGTGTACTTGAAGCTTAGACGCCAAATCAGCTTTCTTTGGCTTTGGCAACTTAACCCTAATTGAAATTCAATGCGAGCTTCGACACAGTTTCGTTTCGAAAAGACAGCTTGGAGCACGACTTCAGCTGGTCGACAGGACTTAGCACATTTAAAATGAATGATATTATCGGATAAGCAACAGATCAAGAGTGGCTTATTTGAGCCTACCTTGATTAGGTACGGTACTTTATAACAGATTTGGTTTTGTTTCGTCTCAGGAATTTGTATTTGAATGGAATTATTATTTACTTTAAAAGTAGCTTTTTGTAATTTGCAAGCCCCATCTCGATATCATAAGACTTTTCCACAATGTTCATCTTGTAAACTCAAAATAAAAATATCACTGGAATTTCAATTTTTAAGTTATCCTAGTAATTATAAAACTTGTTATAATATCAAATTTCATACTTAACAAGCCCAATCGCTATAAATAACGTGTAAAAGTAGAATGTCCTAGGTAATTATTTAGCTGTACAAGCTAGGATCACTAATCACATAATCTAACCGCGCTTAAGGAACTCCAGAGTAATGCGTGCTTGTTATCCAATTGTAGAAATACGAGAGCAAGAAAAGTGTTTGTCCTATTTAATTGTTTCGCTCTCATTATCTTAGCTAAAATTCGAAAAATCAGCCAAATTCAATTGGCTGATTTTTCGAACAGCTTCCAGAATATATACTGTGCTCCAGGATCTGTCCAACGCAGTTTGGCTCAAAAGTTTATCAACGGTCTGGATCTCCGTTTATCTAAAACATTTCGATAGTAGTATGTGACCACTAGAAAGTGGTAATAGATGGTCCTGGTGTGCGCAGTTGTTCCAAGATCCATTTTATGAAAGTTTAACTCCTGCAAAGCGCCCATAAGTTCAATTCGTGGAGTGATAATCAATTTAGTGGGTGTGACTCGGCTGCGTGCGGCTAGTAGATGAGTGAGAATAGTTCCGTCAGGTTGTTCTTCGCAAATATATGCGCATGCTGCTTACACCATTAATGATCGATAGCTGAACACATGTATGTTAAAACACTGCCATCGTGGACCTTGGATGCGCGTTATATGTGGCAAGCACATGTACGTTCCAGTCCAGCTGTGCAAGGCTGCTATCTTTGCGTCGAATGCGGGCCATCCATGTGTCCATGAATATCGCGTTACGATCTACGACAGATGTTCTTGCAAAGTAGTCTTTGGATAAAAAGTCCGGGTAATGCCGAAGATGAGGGCAGCGAATGGGTTCGGCAGCTCCGGATGTGGTATGAAAACTGTTGCCCTTGTCCGCTACGTTGCCTGATGACTTCTTGTTGGTTCTAAATTCTGCTGTGGTGACAACGCACTTGGAAATGCCCTCTCGTAGGCTTCTGATATATTGCTGATGCCGTTCTATAATCCTCATCGAATTGAAGCGCCACTTCGTTAGACACGTAAAAATGCGTAATTGGACATCTAAGTATTGTTCAAATTCACCTTTAAACTTTTGTAAATTTTGAATGCGTGTTTGAAAATAAGTTTTCTGCACTGTCCTTTTTGAAGTAACGTACTATTTGATTTACCCTATAAATATGTTTCAATACCATTGAGATTGTCGATCTCCACCTGCTGATTCTCTTCGAGTTGTTAGGAATTCGATGTTGACATATTTCTGATAGATATGTAACTTTCTCACCTCTGAAGTTGAACTCAGTTTGACCATATAAAGCACACACAACGAAATACTTACCTTTCACTTGGTTGGGTAGCCAAGAACTCCATCTCTCAAAGACTGCTGCTCTTTGCTTAAAGCGCAGCATAAGAAAATTTTCTAATCGTTGTTGTGCAAACGTAGAAAAGTGCTGGTGATTTGAACGTCGCTGTGCTCGTATGCTGCAAGGTCTCCTCTGAAACAGAAACATTTATTTTTATGAATTTCGTCATATGGGGTCCATACTTATAAAAAATAGGTCTGGTCAAATATGCAATTTGGCTGTTGAGTTAGGCTGAGAATGTGGGGGGACTTGGAACAACAGAACAAGCAAAACAGCGATCATAAAGTAACTGGGGTAGAGAGTCAACTTTTAGAACGACGTCACTGTTTAGCGCTGCTTGTGCGATATTTCATTATAATTACATGTAACACAAATTGGGTTGGAATAACTGACCAGATATTGTAGTCTGCGTATTTACCGCAAAATAAAATAATTAGTTCACGCAATTTTTGGTACAGTAGTAATAATTTGCACTGTGGGATTTCAAATAGTTCAAGATCATTACATGAAGATGATAAGCTTGCGACAGCTAATGGCAAGTTTCACATTACATGAATATGTTTTGGATCAATTGATGCATGGTCTATGTGTTCCTTTGAATACAAATTTTGTTTGCATGAAATATGGTAAAGAATTTCTGAAAACGTTCTGTACTTACTACATGGCCCTTACTTGCTTGCCAAATTGAAGTAGCTTGTCATTGTTTAGGTTTGCACTACTGTAAAAAAACGTTTGTTCCGCCAAACAAACACTTCTGTTCTTTGTTGCGGTGTTATTATGAAAGTCGCAGTTTTGTATCAAAGTTTACGTGGTAACTTAAAAATACAAATTCATTAAATATAAGACTCACCCAGATATTTCGTATTAACTTTAAATATACGATTGGCCGACACCACTTTTAAGTAATCGGGAAACTTGTAATTTTACCTTTTGTGAAATATGTCAAGTATGAAATATGAAAATTATTCGGGCCTGCACGTGAACGAACCTAATTTGATTTTAAACTCTTCTGCTTTGTATGTAAAAGCACAAAAATGTGTATGCCTACTAGTTAACAGCAATTCATAAAAATGGTTCGAGTTCAACTGATCTGGTAGTCATTGAAATTTAGAAGCTTTTTTTGTAAAGTAGTTGAAATTCACATTGTTTTTCGGCGGGCCGAAGAGACCATATTAAAATTTTCATAAATTTCATTGAAATGTATATTAAAAAATTTATATTTTGGATTTTATTATAGTGACAATGGACAACGAAAAAGCGCAGCAAAACATGATATCAAATTTACCACTTCTGTTCGCAAACGGATATCCGACATCTCTAGATAAAATAACAGAGCCACAGTTGGAAAGTTTTATTCCATTTATGGTCCAATGTTCTTTGGGGCACATCAATTTACCAAAAAAGATAGATTGCAGTGAGCCTGAATGGTGGCCGGAAAATGCACCGTTTGGAATACCGCTAAAAAAGCCTAAGCAATTTGTTGGGGTAAACGATTGACTAATATACATATACATCTTTAGATATACATATATATTTACCTTGCTACAATTCCTTTTTTCTTGGTGGTCTTAACAATTAATAACAAATATAAAATTTGAAAGCCAACCAAATGTATGTGATATGAGTTCAGCAGGCAATTTAACTGAAAAACGCTCACCCATCACATAATAACACTAAATATAATCTCATTATTGCAGTACCTAATTATCTTCAAATGGGAATACTGAAATACTTCAAATTTAAATTTCTCTTAATTAGTAATTTCTGAATTCTTTCAAAAAAATTTTCCAATTGGTTCTAGCTCCACAGTAATGAGGTAGGTGTAGAACAGTGGACTTTGTTAATATACATATGTGGAGATGCGGCTACATTCGGATCAACAGCAACTGACCGCAGTAATAACTAATAACTAATAGCAATAACTGATGATTGTTTGAAAAACTGAGATCTTTTCACGGAGCGGAAATGGGAAGAACGAAAAATATGCGTAGACGTCACTCCAGCAGTCCTTCAGCTTGGGTGGCATTTTCCACAAGAAGTTGGACAACAGCTCATTAAAATATCAATTCAATATTTATTGTTCTGGTCGCAGCCAAATTTATTTATCAACTAACTCAGTCTCGGTCAAAACTGAGCTCACATAGTTTGACTACTTTACACTATTATATAACTTAAACTAAGTTAATATTCCTGCCATTGTGTCCATTACCCTTCCAGTGACATATTTTTGTGGTGGCATGTTGTCCTCGTGGACCAGGGCGAGACATCAAATTGTCAGCTCGGGTCCTCCGATACTCCACCAATGGCGTTGTTGCAAAACAGCTGCTTGAGCACTGACAGCATTTTTTTCACCGCTTCATATAGGCGAAGCTGGCCCTGCTGCTGACTGCGTCTAGCGCGGATTCGGGAAGCGATTAAGAGGTGACCTCACGTGAGCGCTTCGCCATCATTGGGATCGTCCTTCACGGCTGCCTATCACAACCCTCTTAAGTGTCGGTGGTATAAAAGACCACTATATTCCTTGTCCGTTGAAGCGCTATGTGTAGCTTCTCAAGGACATTTTGCGCTACCACGAAGTTGTTGTTGTTGTCGCTGTACTCCTTCTCTGAGAGGTCTCTCCTCCCGATTAAAACTAAATAGGAAACTGTCAATGGAGAGGTCGAGAACAAATAAAATGGGTCGCACCAATCTACCCCACAAATGAAAAAGGCACACACGATCGGCCGCAAATTTCCTACTATCTGCCCATACAATACGGGCTTGTAATGAAAGCAGTGCACGTCTCTCGAGCTTTAATAAGCCATATCTGCTGCCTTAGAAGCGAAATGATCGCCGTTGCACCTTCATGGTAGTGAGATCGATGTACACTAGTCGGCATAATTATTTTGACGAAATAAATTTCTTGTATTTTGAGAATAACTTGTTAACGGCTTTATAACGATTTTTTTATTTATTTTTTTTTATATACTTCTTATGCAAACTTAAAAATAAACAAATAATTTTTTTTTTCCATAGAAACTTAAAAAGATATAATTTTTTAGTTAATTCGTTGTATGGCATAAGTATTTTGACCCGTGTGTAATACTGAAAATAACATAGTTTTTACTTAAAAAAATTCAGGAATGAAGATAAATTTAATAAAATATAATAACTTTTACAATAACTTTTTGGAGCCGTTGGGGTACGGAACCCACTAAGCTTTGCAGAATTTCTGGAGTTATCTCTATCGAAAGGAAAGTGAGCTCAGAAATGATCTCTTCTCTTGTTTTATTTAACGAAACTGTTCTTTTGCGTTTGAAAAGTGACCAGACGTTTTCGATTATGTTTAAATGATGGGGACTTTGAGAAGGCTAGTCCAAAGTGGGAGCACCAACTTCCCTTAAACAATTTTGTATCATACGGGCTTTGTGGCAGGGGGGTAATTATCCTGTTGCAAGATAAATGATTCTCCAATCAGCCTATTACCGGATGGGAAAGCATTTTCATTTAGCGTATACAAATAATTGCCCTGGTTCATTGAACCGTCGATCGGAATAAAGTCACCCAGCGCACTATGTATACGCAGCGCATCCCCAGAACATTACAGATCCCGCGCCATGACTCTTTTTGAATAACAGACCGTTATTTATCTTTGCTCTGTGGGCATTCATATAAAAAATAATTTTTTTTATCCATTATACTCAAATGAGCTCACTGATGAGGTTCTTTAAAGTTAAATTGATGAAATCTGCCGCACTTTGGGGCTTCAAAAATACATCTCTTTTTAATTCCCGTAGAAGATGTCGGTCTTCAGTGGGCTTTGTTTTACGTTTTGGACCAGATCTTCTTAAATTTTGAAGATTATTATGTTTTTTAAATTTGTTTACCAAGTAGTACACAGTTGGACCTAACACGTTATATTCATTTGCAATTTCTGTTATTGCCGTTCCAGCGTTAAATTCGCTACTATTGACGATTGGACAACCAAACTTAATACCGCAGTTTTACCCATTTTTTAAATGACTTTTAAAGTTAAATAAAACACTTCTTTTGTTGTCAAATGCTCAAAAGTGAAGAGACAATCCATCAAACCTGTCGTCAAAATACTTATGCCAAGCAAAAATTCGATGCTTGCATGCATTCTTATCAGCAGAAAGAGAATGCCAAAGCAAAATAACATAAAATTTGGTATGCATAGAGCTATTAATAGATTCTTCGTTTTACTCATAATTTTTGCAACGTTATTAAATGGCACTATGCAAATCCAGCTTCAATAGTCACAAAACGATTTCGTTAAAATAATTATGCCGACCAGTGTAGATTGCGATGAAACCTATTAAGTAGCCATGTTACCAAATTTGGTATGTAGACTCTTCTAGTGTCTAGTGTTTGTTTTAAACTTTTGTTCGGCACCCTCCCGGAAATCGTTAAAACCTTATATCTTCCACAATTTTAACACATTTATTTGCAACTCGGTTTATGTGTGTACAAGCAGATAATCTATCGATTTGCCAAATTGTATTGAGATAGAATAACAATTGTGGACAAAACCGTAAAACCGCATCCCACCCCTAAAAAAAGAAAATCAAAAGTTTTGCAAACTTGTGTTTGTCAAATATTAAATAAATGCTAAGTACGAGTATCTTTTAGTCGGAATATCGACTATTAGCGGTCTTACTTGTTTAAGAGCCTCGCAGAAAAATACAAGAGCTTTTAAATTCAAATTTGTGATGAATATTAATCAGCGTGACTTTTACTATGTGTTGGTAGATTTACGTTTTTGTGGGTAGTTGTGTCTCCTATAATTGAAAAGTTTGCCTCAAAATAAAAATGTTGTGGTGAAATGTTATCTTTGCGGAGAGTTTACAAAATTAGGTTACATTCGGTAAAAACGTACCTATACGCAATTCGTAGAGTAATCGATTGTAAAATTCGAGACTTAAGCATAATATGCGCATTTGCGATCTTTTACTACAAATTTATCTTATAGCAGTTAGCCTCACTTTTAGCAGTATGAGCTGTCAAAAAAATCAGACACTTTTTGGGGCATTACAACTTACTTTCAATATCATATGGGATATTACTCCTTTGTTGTCAATTGGGTTATAGAATTATAAGATATTAATTTTTCCATTAAGAATAAGAGTTTTTATACTTGTACTTTGGTAGAGTAAACGAGTACATTGTATTAGTGCAAATACATACACATATATAGAATATACAGTATATATATTATTGATTAGCATCAACAGCGGAGTCGATCTAGCCATGTCAGTCTGTATGAACACCTAGACTACCCTAGTGGTGCGTCAGATCAAGTTTGTTTTAAAATTTTGCCACGCCCCCTCCCTCAATCGCAAATCGATAAAAAACATATCTCCCACAATTTTTGATACTCGGTTTATATATGAATAAGCCCATAATCTACCGATTTGCCGAGTTTGATTATAGTCGGATAATATTTGGAGACACAATCGTCCAAAAATTTTATATTTTGTATTAAATAAATGCTGAGCACGAGTATATATGTTATAGTCGGAATATCGACTGTAGCGTTTTTTAGTTGTTTGTTGTTAGTACACTAGCAGATTTTTCTAAACAATTTAAACTATTTTATTAAAGTTCCCAAATAGAGCGGTCTCATTTTGCTGTTCTTCTTCCTTATTCAATTTATAAATGCTAGCCGGCGGCAAAGTTTAAAAACTATATATCGAAATTGTCGCATATACCAGTTTTGCAGTCTTGTCCATGATATATATAATTTTCCCAGTTCTAATGACTATATCATAGAGCTGTCCTAGGAACGATCCCACAAAAGTAAGCTACTCTTTATATTAAAAAAAATTTCCTATCTAAAGCAGAAGACGTTCTTTATTTCTAGACTAGTCACAGATTCTACATCGGAAGATGTTTTAACCTATATCCAGAAGAAAACTAGATTAGATAGTTCTAAAATTAAGGTACAAAAGGTAAGGCTTAACGTCATGCTTAATATAGCTTCTTTTGGGATAGGTGTTCCAGACGACTGCTTTGACACAATCTGTCAAAAAAGTTTCTGGCCTAAGCACCTAGTCGTAAAATAGTCTATAGCCAGAACTAGAAGTCGGATATTGATTAAACTCCCTGCTGCGGACCCTCTATTTCAGTCAAAAACAAGAAACGACCTGCGAAGCTTATATAGCATTCACATTGTAAATACAAAACGAGGTTGTTTTGATTTGGAAGAAAAACAGAAAAGTTATGCTACTAAGTGTTCATTCCGGAACAATCGGTTATATGGGAGGTATATGATATAGAGTCCGTACGGACATTGCATAGCTATCGACTAGCCCTGTGATGTATATATATATATATATATATATCGGAAAACGCTTCCTTCTATACCTTCTGTGCCTCCCGCCTGGGCGGAGGTGTACTGATTGCTAGTGATTCTGGACTTTCATTAGAACCAATATCGCTTAATTATATCCGTACTCTTGTAGAGTAAACGAGTATATTGTATTTGTGCAAAGGCCTCATATACATGTATATGTACATGTACATATATATTCTTGATCAGCATCAGTAGCAACAGCATAAACTTTTTAAGAAGTTCAAAGTCTCGGGAAGGTCCTTCGACTATATCGCTATATTGCTGCTCGTTCAGGGTTCACTGTCATTAATTCCGAGTGCTATAAAGCATATACTTGTACAGATATGCGGTAGACTTCTACAAAAAGTTTGTTCCACTCATTAGTCCTCTCCGTCCTCCCCGTAGACTCTTTAGCAAGTTCAAGATCTCGAGAAGGTCCTCGGACTATTCGCGAGGACTCGTTCAAGGTTCACTGTCGTTAATTCTGAGTGCTATAAAGCATATTTACTTCGCTGTAGGGTTCAATTTTCTCCAGACAAAACAATTTTATATCTTTGTTAATTCACAACGAAAAACATCTGCCCCCCTTCTTCATTATTTTATATAAATAATAATGCAAATACAGAAGAAGGTATTGTCATTTATTTGCAAAGTTCTTTCAAACAACTTATTCCTCTCTTAAGTATCGGTCCGATCAGATATATCCGTATAGTTGAGACAGGTCTAGTAGCATCATATGAATGAGCTATATATATATATATATATATATATATATATATATATATATATATATATATATATCGGAAAACGCTTCCTTCTATGCAAACTTCCTGACAAAATTAACATACCTTTTTATGAATGAAAAACTAGTGTTACCTCTCTGGCCTACTAAAATGTAACCAGCCTCGATTCACATTTTTTTTAAACTCTAAACTGATAGCCTTTCCTTTGATAGATTTCATCGTGCCTCCCGCCTGGGCGTAGGTGTACTGATTGCTAGTGATTCTGGACTTTCATTAGAACCAATATCGCTTAATTATATCCGTACTCTTGTAGAGTAAACGAGTATATTGTGTTTGTGCAAAGGCCTCATATACATGTATATATACATACATACAGACCCCATGTACATATATATTCTTGATCAGCATCAACAGCGGAGTCGATCTAGCCATGTGCGTTTGTCCGTCCTCATGAACACCTAAATCTCGGAGACTATAAGAGCTTATAAATTTTGGCACGCCCCCTCCCGCCCCCGCAGAAGGCAAACTTTATATCTTCCACAAATCTTAACGCATTTAGTTGAAACTTGCTTTGTATATACATTTTTGTCTATTTTTTGAGTGTGTCGAATATGAAATAAATATATAAAGAGTACGACTATCTTAGAGTCGGAATATCGACTACAGCGTTCATACTTGTTCTTTTTTTTCAATTTTGTCGCGCAAAATTCCGCACCCGCAAATCGATAAAACTTTATATCTCCAAAAATCTTAACGCATTTAGTTGAAACTGTGTGTGTATATGTATTAGTACATAATCTACCGCTTTCGTTTAGATTGGATAGCAACTGTATACCAAAACGTACAAAACATTTGGAATGAGAGCACCACATCCCAAAAAAAAAAAACGCATTTAGTTAAAACTCGGTTAATATATGTATTAGAACATAATCTAATGATTTGTCAAATTTCATAAAGATCGGATAATAATTGTAGACAAAATCGTAAAAAAAAATGTGTTTTTTATGAGAGCGCACCCCACCCAAAAAAAAATAAGATTTCATACTTTTAAATGTGTTGAATATTGAATTAATGCTAAGTACGAGTATCTTATAGTCGGAATATCGACAAAAGCGTTATTGCTGCATACATCCACACAAATAAAATTTACCTTTACTTAACATTTGCGAAAATCCGTTAACAAATATTGCATCATCTGAATTCGGAGTACCGCCTTCACCACAAGCCGTGTATATCCATGCATGCATTGCTTGAACTGTCTAGAGAAGTAAACTGAGCTTCTTAACCAAAGATTTGACTCCGTGCCAAAGCGAGCTCGAACATATGTACAGCACAAAAATGAGCTGTTTGTACTTCGCGATTCAGTTGGTTATGCTTATCGCTTCAAGATCTTCGGAGGTGCAGGCAAAAACGTGATGTTGCCTGGGGTTGTTCGCCCAATAGATATGGTTGTTCGCCCAATATTGTACTTTTAACAAAAACCGATCAAAATTTCAATAACTTTTATATGTCACTGCCTTTGATGGTGTACCTGTGTGTCAAAGCTATTTATTCCCGTTTGTGTAGGCTCCTTAAATGGTGTCGAAATAAGTAATATCTTGTGGAAAGAAAACACAGCCACTCGCGTCTTGTCCACAACTCAAGTATTTTTTTACCATTTGGCAACAAATGCTTACATTCTAAACAGGCGTATACAGAGAGAACAAATTGAGAAAGTAATCACAGATAAATGGCTGGAGCTCCCGTATTTTCGCGAATCGATTCAGCCAAGCATTTGCTTGCAAAGTAGCGCAGAATCTGAGAATACCCCGGGATGCCATCAGGGCCTGGCAAAAAATTCGGCTTAATAGACTTAAGTTCATTCATATGATGCTACTAGACCTGTGTCAGCTATACGGATATATCTGATCGGACCGATACTTAAGAGAGGAATAAGTTGTTTGAAAGAACTTTGCAAATAAATTATCAATACCTTCTTCTGTATTTGCTTTATTATTTATATAAAATAATGAAGAAGGGGCAGATGTTTTTCGTTGTGAATTAACAAAGTTATAAAATTGTTTTGTCTGGAGAAAATTGAACCCTACAGCGAAGTAAATATGCTTTATAGCACTCAGAATTAACGACAGTGAACCTTGAACGAGTCCTCGCGAATAGTCCGAGGACCTTCTCGAGATCTTGAACTTGCTAAAGAGTCTACGTTTGAATTTCTTTTAAATAGTCAACTGTGGAGTAAACCAGGCCTAACAGGACTAATGAGTGGAACAAACTCCTTCAAAACGGAATAAAAAACTTTTTGTAGAAGTCTACCGCATATCTGTACGTAAGTATATGCTTTTAGGAACTCGGAATTAATGACAGTGAACCTTGAACGAGCAGCAATATAGCGCGAATAGTCCGAGGACCTTCCCGAGACTTTGAACTTCTTAAAAAGTTTAGACTTTTTTTTTTTTTTTAAATTAGACAACTGTGGAGTAAACCAAGGATGCTTATTAAGAATACCAATACTACTGAACGAAACCATATTCTCAAAAATCGAATAAAGAATTTTGTAGAAGATGTCTACCGCACTGTCCATATCTGTGCAAGTGTACAAGTATGACATGGTTAAAGCTAACGGAATCAGCCTTTCTAAATGAATATGTTCCAGCTGGCAATATCTATAGTAAAGTGTAATGATGGATGAAACGGATCTTCAGAAAGCAAAAGCGGATCACTGAAATGTCAGAAGCAAGTATCAAATCAAGCTGGCGATTCAATGAGCTTGTTAAAGAATTAACCTGAGATAAAGATCATCGCGATCGCTTAAAAGCATTAAGATAATCCAAGTAAACAAAAATATCGGAACGTCGAGAAATGTATGATGAATGATACATGACAGAAAAACATTTAAGAAATTGAATTTCATTATTAAAATTAAGGGCAATAAAAGTCTGATAAAAGTCCATAAAAGAATTTATCAAAATACACTTCCAAGTCTTTGCTAGAGGTATGACATCGTTGGAAATGCTGGAAAAATGTTGAATCTTTTCCATTTTTTCCTGACATTGTGACATTAACGACTTGAAAAATGAAACTCAAAAGTACTAGCCGAACCATTTATATGAACTTGCGAGATGAGATCATATTGAAATAAGGTGTAAAAGGAATTTATAACTCATTAGCTTTGCCATTCGGCTGTAATCCAAACCATGGTAAATGTTTTTTCAAGGTCAATAAAACAAGTGCCAAGAACATGTTTTTTGTTCCAGTTCCAGTTAATTGCAGATGTTAAGAGGTTCATAGTGTGAAGATTTGTTAGCCAATTCTCTTTTGTGGTCGTTAAAGTTTGTAAGTATAGTTTTTAAGCTATATCTATTTTTAATCTCCAACAATTTATTTAAGCAGATATCTACATTGTTATGGACGGACGGTATTAGAAATTGTGCTCCGTTTTTCAGGGTGAACTTTTTAAAAAAGTGTTCTACTAAATTGAGAATAGATTCTTCGTCTTCTCATATAAAATTTTGTGTAATTGGTCCATATTCAGGAAATTTGTGTGTATACAGCCTTTTGAAAGAGATTGATAAAATCGGAGGTAATTCGGATGGTTATGAGACTATAGAGAGAGTGGTTGCTATATTTAAGGAAAGTTTTGTTTTAATATTATAAATTTGAAAACATCGAAGGGAGTTTTAGTGAGTTTTAATTTAGTTTTCGCTAATTATACTCGTACTCTAGTAGACTAAACGAATATATTATATTTATTGTATGTAACAGGCTGAAGGAAGCGTCTAAGACCCCATAAAGTATACATATTCTTGATCAGCATCAACAGCCGAGTCGATCTAGCCATGTCCGTCTGTCTGTCCGTCAGTCAGTTCGTATGAACACCTAGATCTCGGAGATTAAGATCTAGAGAGACTACCTTGTGGGGCCTCAGATCAAGTTTGTTTTTAAATTTAGCCACGCCGCCTCCCGCCCCTCAAAACGCAGAACTTTATATCTTCCACAAATTTTAACGCATTTAGTTGAAACTCGGTTTGTATATGTATAAACACATAACCAACCGATTTGTCGAGTTTTGTTAAGATCGGATAATAATAAAATCGACAAAATCGTAAAATACCTTTCGTATAAGAACACCCCATCGCAAGAGAAATAAAATAATTTTTTTTTCATAATTTTGAGCATGTTGATGAATATTGAATAAATGCTGAGTACGAGTATCTTAGCGTTCTTACTTGTTGTAAAGTATAAAGAGGAACAATCTGTCTATTGTGTTTTTGTATGTGTTAGGACATTGCTCTTTTCTTTTTGTAGTTTTTTGATACCGCTAGTCATTGGAAGTCTAGTGGATGTGTATACTTGCATTGATTGCAGTTAAAAGGATCTTCTCTAACTTAAGTATATGGTATTCTATTGCTGTATTGGTTAATTATTGGGACTTGCCATTTCCCTTTGAGGCAAAGACAAACATTTATTCTTAAATAAACCCCCTTAATGACCAAATAAATGAGCACACAGGTCATGGGTTCGAGTCATATCTTGAGAAGAAAAAAAAAACAGAAATGTCAGTCATAAATCTTAATTGAATAGGAGTCGAACGCCTTCGCTTGGAACCAGAAGCTGCAGGCCTGGGAACAAGTACTAGTATATATATAAAGATAACTCTTTTATTTGTATACCCATTCAGAGGGTATTATAATTTTGTCAAGATATTTGTAACGCATAGAAGAAAGCATCTTCGACAAGTCTGCCTATCTGTCTGTTTTTATACGAACTAGTTTCTCACTTTCACAGCTAACGAGTGTCACATAGTAGTACCCGATTCTTGATGTTGTCGTCTACTATATTTTGGACCTAAGCATTTCCGAGGATGTGAATCCAGCCAAGCTGAACTGCATTGGTGATAGGTGGCTCTCAACTGCTGCTTCTATTCGAGTGTGAATCAGGCGTTTCTATTGTATCTAACATACACAACGGCCTATACGAATAAGGCTCGTCTAACGTTTTGTCTTCTTTTGGTATGAAGGCAATGAGCAAGTCTGGCTTGCTCTGCGCAACTATTTTTAGCACCTTTTTTGGTATACAGTCTGAACCCGACGCCTTCTCATACTTTATCTTGCTGACCGCTTTTAATATCCCGCTCTCTGTGACTAGCAGAATATCAGCAGATGCTGCCTCTTTCATTAATGTTAAGTCTGTAATGATCTCGCTGTTTTCTGAGATTTTGTCGATATCTGGGATTTCTACCAGGGTGGATTCGGTGAGCGAATGCACTTTAACAGCCGTCCCAAGGACAATTTGGACTGCGCTTTGTAGCTCTGCCGTCTTATGGGCTTATCTAAAACTAACAGCAGCTCGCCTTTGGCTGTACCTCTTATACCTTGCACAGTTCATTTAATTGTGAAAGAAAAAGAAGCAGTAGAAGGAAAAAAGAGAAGGAAGGAAAGGAAAAAATGAGCGGGTAAGAAAAAAAATTCAACTTCGTCTCGCCTGGGGCTAGAACTTGCGCGAGCTTGCCTCAGGGTTCGCAGTCAGTGCCACTGCACCACAGATGTTCTTGGGTGGGCGTCAGCGGAGTTGCGATATTAGCTTTACCGGCCAAGCAGTACGCAGTCTCGCTCCCACAGACTCGCGTTTTTTGCGGGGATAATGCTGATAAGTTATTCATCCCTTCAGTTAAGCACTGCACTGCACTGTTATTGTTTTGGTTTTGGATCAGCGACGCCCTAGAACAATTAAGTACGGTGTGTCGTGACCTTTGCGTTTTTGGTCTATCTTCCACTGCACTTAGCGTCCTGGTAGCCTATCTTTTCGCTACAAGCGTCTGTCTTCTTCGAAACTATCTCTCAGCTTTATTGTGTGTCTGTGTATGTATGCGCAAGTGTGTTTGAACATGATTTTGCGTAGCTCTCTACCGCTGCTATATATTTATATATATTTGTTCGTCTTCTCTGAATCTTGGACCTTAATACTCTCCCAGGCATTCATACGGACAATGCAGCTGTTGACGCTGATCAAAAATATATTTTCTGTAGAATACACAAATTTAATATACACTTTACTTTACATTTGCGAAGTACATTTGGAAAATAAACACAAACAAGAGACCTGGCAACGCCGGGTAAGTTGGCTAGTATAATAATAGAATATTTTTTGTAGAATAATACTTTTAAACATTTATTTTCAGAACTGGATAGAAAAGATGAAAGAAATTGTGGTAATTTGTTATCAGTTTCATAAAAGTTTGTTTTTATTACGATTTTGTAATGATTTGGCATCTTATGAGCACGCGAGCTTAAGATTCATCAATAACTACAACTCAACGACATCACTTTACGATCGGAGAAATAATAAATTGTTGGTAACTTTTCGTAATGAGAATATGGTGAGTATTCGTAAATAATTTTATATTGAAATAAATAATTTGTGTTCTTTCCGGAAAAAAGATGGGTCTATAAGATATACTTGTTCGATATGAACAAAAATAGGTCAACGTAAGGCATCCTAAAATAAATGCAAACCAAATTTGGTTAGACTTAAATGAAAAATAAACATGCTTTATTCATTTCGAAAAAATCGATTCTATGGGGGTATATGATATAGTTGCCCTATCCGGATTAGGACACATAAACTCCAAATTTTCTTAAATTTTAATAAAACAACCGATGAAATAAAAACACAAAGTGGGCAATGAGTTTGTATGAGGGCCTCTTAAAACGTGGGCGTGGCAAAAATAAAGAAACCTTGATCTGGGTACATATTTATGGATATTTTTTTTTTGCTTGTTAAAAATTTGTATATTTAATGTAAACAATTTTTCTGCTACCTTTAGTGGTAACTTAATCTAGTTTTAAAATTGAGGGAAAGAACAATTGATAACAGGTAATACTTATATAGAATTTATGTTACATATATGAGCAAATGTATATTATTTACAGTATTTACAAAGGAAGAGACGGTTTGGAACATTGATAAAGAACCTGCTAGGAGATCCAATGGATGCTATCTTTTGAGTCTTCTCTTTCTTGGTTTGGTAGTTAGTCGACTGGCTAGCGTGTTATGGTGACCACCAAGGCGTTGCAGGTAATTCGATGCAAGTTGCATTATATCGCCCAGTTTAGGGACTTTTAGATCTCTTTCGATATTTTTATTTCGAATAATTTGTAGATAATAATAATCAAATATCTAGTAACTGTTCCAAGATCAGAATTTTCATACATCCGGATGGATAGACGGACATTGCTAGATCGACTCGGCTTGTCATGCTGGTCAAGAATATTGGGTCGGAAACGCTTTCTTCTGCCTGGTACATATATTTCAGTAACTTAAGATCGGTTTATCGATTGTTAAGATCGGATAATAATTGAAGGAAAAATCGTAAAAAAACATTTTGTATAAGAACACCCCAATCCCAAGCTTCGGTTACCTGAAAAAAGGAAGACTTTCTTGTTAATGAGTTTCTTTAGCATTTCAAATGCTTCTATAAATTCTTTATCGTTACTGTTGACTCTAGTATTTTTCTTTAAGTATTTGCTAAGTAAATTACTGTATTAAAACAAAAGTTGGATCTCCTTAGCTCCCTATCTTATCTTCTTAAGTCATGTGCCGACTACCTAAAGTTCAGGACCCAGGAAGTTCTTTTTAATAATTATTTTTCTAAATCTGAACTGTCGTAAATGCGAAATCATGTCGTTTTGTCGCAGCATACCGCTTCAGACATTGTAACTTCTTAACGATATACCCCTTGATCGGATCGAGTCAGTTGACGACTTGGGTGTTGTCTTAGACCCTGAATTGAAATTTGATTTACACATCTCCATTACCGTCAATAAGGCTGTGAGTGTTCTAGGTTTTATTAAGTATTGGTCAAACGGATTCGATGAAGCTTATACATTTAAAGTTCGGTGCACTTCTCTGATCTGACCTCTTTTAGAGTACTCATCGTATGAAATCACCAGGACCGCATTGAGTCTGTTCAAACGAAATTTTTCTACTTGCTCTCCGTGGCTTAAGCTGGGATCGAAAAAGCCACCTGCCTTCATATTCAAGTAGGCTTCTTTTGATCAAGCTTCCATCCTTAGAAAACCGTAGAATCTACTAAAAACGATGTTCCTATCTATCTACTTTCAGCATTGCTACTCAAGTTACGTCTTCCACCTGGGTCTCGCGCGTAAAAAAAAGGAACAACTTTTGGAGCACTTTTGATGTAGTCTTTCTATCAATTGCCTCAACTTTTCTTGGACTAAGCTTTATTCCTTTTATATTTACAAAGTATCTCAAAAATTCAATTTCTGTTCTCCCGAATTCACATTTGTCGACTTGTAGTTTGAGATTGACCTTTGCTAAGTAATCTAAGATTATGGAGATGTGTTTGTTGAGTAACTCATCTTTTTCATTAGCTGTATTTATATATTTCAATTAAAAGACGCGTTGAGTTAAATTTAGTTATGCATTTGTATTTTGACAAAGGTACATCAGTTTGGCAAAGAATATCAAAGGCAACTAACTCCAGAGCTACACCGCAAACATAGCCAAAAGGCTGCTGATAAGCTACTAGCGACAAACACAAATACAAATTGAGAGATACAGTAGTGCAAGCAAATACAATAGCGATAAGCGTATGTTTATAACTTAAGAGCATTAGAGTAGTAGCATAACAACAAAAACAATGCATTTGATTTAATTCACAGCTGTGTTGCCTCGTAGGACTAGCTTACAATGGGATTAATTGGCAATATAAGGATTAAACAACTTATTTATGAGTCTTTGAAATGTCAGTGGCGCATTACGCAGTCCGAATGATATACGCAGCAATTCCTATTGCCCCTTATCCGTGGAAATGCAGTTTTGTGAATGTTATTTTCACTCATCTCAATCTGGTCAACTCCTTTTCAAACGTCTAGTAAAAAGTTTACATCCTCCTAATTTGTCAAATATTTACTTCATATTTTGAATTGGATATCGCTCATTGATTGTTTGTGAATTAAGTTTTTTATAGTCTATAGCTAAAAGTCATTTTGGTTTGCTTGAAGCGTCCCTTTTTTTCTGGACTACCCATAGCGAACTGTTATATGAACTAATTGAATGTGTAGTTATCTTTTGTTGGAGCATCTCATTTATCTGTCTGTCGACCTCCTCTTTCTGAGTGTCTGTGTATCTATACGATTTTGAATTATTCGTATATTGTTATACTCATACTCTAGTAGAGGAAACGAGCATATTGTTTTTGTGCAAATGTAACAGACATAAGCAAGCGTCTCCGACCCTACAAAGTGTATATCAGCATCAACAGCCTAGTCGATCTAGCCATGTAAAGTGCGCGAAAGAAGTAACTGGGACTACGTTCTAAGGAATATAAACTTAACCCTTTAATATATTTTCAAAAAACAAATTATTATATAAACTTAATAATATTATGAATAGACTTTAACATGTTTAAATAAAAAAAAAAATTGGGAAAATTAAGAAAAAATTAAGACAAAATATTCTGAAGCGAAATAAGTAACTGGGACAAATTCATTATTTGTATGTAAAAACTTAAAAAAAAGAAAAACAAAAATTTTTAAACTATAACAATATCTTAAATAGAACACTCTTTGTTGTTCAACACCTTCACTATCCGTCCTGGCATTGAATTGACCAAGTTTTGGAGCATTTGTATATCCAATTTCTCCAATTCTCGCATAATGGCTTCTTTTAACTCGTTTAGAGTTGAAAATTGCTTCCCGTTGGCATAAACCCGTTGAGACTAGATGCCCAAAAAATTTTCAATCGGGCTTAGGTCCGATTGGCTGCGTGCTGGCCACTCTAAAACAGGAATTTGGGAATCTTTAAAAAAAGCCTTAGTGAGCCTTGCGGTATGGATGGGTGCATTATCCTGCTGGAAAATCCAGGTATCGCCAAATTTATCCTCTCCAAATTGCACTAATACACTCTCCAAGAGCTCCACATCATTTTGTGCAGTCATTTTATGCGTTATAAAGCACATGGGTGTCTTTCCATTGAAGCCAAACGCAGCCCATATCATAAGAGATCCTCCGTGGAAATTTCTGGACAAGTGGACTTTTTTTGGGCATCGTAAATCGCGGTAATAATAGCGGTAGCCATCAGGGCCGTCTAAATTAAACTTTTTCTCGTCGCTAAAAATTATATTTTCCCATTCAGTATCCCAAAATTTATATTTGTTTGCAAACTGCAATCGAGCAGCTTTGTGCCTATGCAGCAGTTTCGGTTTTAACAGTTTTTTTCCATACGAAACATTCTCGGAACACTTTAAAATTTGTTGCACACGTCTCGTAGATATCGGTAGAGACCAATTGCTCCGTATTTGGGATGCGCTGATATTTTCCTTGACCGCTAGATTTTTTATTCGCCATTTGTCCCGGTTGTCAACCAAGGGTGGGCACCCAGAGCGGAGTTGTTTCCCATGATTTTCAGGGTTCTTTATTAATTTTTCCACCGTATTCTTATTTCTGCCTGCAATTTTGCGTATTGACATCCCCGAATCACGCAGTGCCAAGATTCTTCCACGCTCGATATCCGTTAAACGACGAAAACTTGACATTTCTTAACAAAAAAAGGAATTAGGAGCTTTTATAAGTAATGAATTTACTTAAAACTTACTTATTTTTGTTTATTTTAATATTCTGAACAGAATTCAATATGAAAAGTTCAAATTCCCCATTTACTTATTTCGTTCGAAAAACTCAACATTGTCATCTATAAATAAACATAACGGAAAAACCGTGCGGTACTTTTTCGACATTTTTTGCTTACCGCACAAGAACACTATAAACGAAATATAGTGGGAAGAGATAAACCCAAGAATTGCATCTTACGGTTAATACAGTGTGCCAAATCTTTGTCCCATTTACTTATTTCGGACACTTTACGTCTATCCGTCTGTATGAACGCCTAGATCTCGGAGACTATATGTGAGGGGTCAGATCAAGTTTGTTTCGATCTCGGAGACTAAAGCCCAGGTGTAAGGACAAGTTTGTTTTAAAACTTTGCCACGCCCCGCAAATCGCAAAATCGCCAAAAACTATATACCCTATAATTTTCAAGATATCTGAGTGTAATTAAAAGCACTTATAAATGTGACTATTTTCTATGAACTAACCAACTTTTGTTAAAATCGGCTGAGAAACGACGTGAGAATTAGCATTAACGTTTTACTTTAGTTTTATAATTTACGCCAGCAAGCGTAACACATGTGCTTGCTGCTGATTCAATGGCTGACCTGAACGTGCTTGTATCTTAAGAGATATAAACAGCCGCTGCTAGTGCCTTTTTTGCATTGTTTTGAAAATCAATTACATATTCCTCATGTTTATGATAAAACACATTCTGCCAAAAACAAAATATGTACATATGTATATATATATATATATATATTTTCCTCGCACGTGTTGTATGGAGAGGGAATCCGGATGAGGGTGGGCGCAACACTCGAATTGGTGCTGTCCCGTTCCTTGTCAAGTTTTGGCTTTTGACGGAGTCAAAGGACAAACTTAAAGGAAAATCCCAAAATTTTAGGCACTGATTTGTTCATTTATATAGCAGGTCGCTGTCGTGACATTTGGTGCGCCTGTGGCAAAAAGTGTTTTTCTACCTGTTTAAGCAATGGTAATAGGAGCGGATTAGGCCTTTCACAAAGTGTTTTATACTTTTGAGTGTGTCGAATATTGAATAAATGCTAATACGAGTATCTAACAGTTGGAATATTGACTTTAGAGTTCTTACTGCTTTTCTTTTGGGGTCCATGTGTTGCATTGAAAGTGGGTTGCCAATATTTGCTTCTCCTGAGAGGTTTTGACAGGTCCTTCGAAATGAAGAGCTAGTAAAACATTTTTAAAAGTTATTCTCTAGACAGCCGCACACATTTACTCTTGATATGGCATCGGCAGGCCTGGATCTGGCAGCACACAAGACAGAGGCACTTCTTGTCAGCGGCCCAAAAAAATTGGAAAGTGCACACATACTGCTAGGCAACACTCCGGTCGTCTCAAAACAGGTCCAAAAATACTTGGGAGTCATTCTAGAATCTAGGATGTCCTTCCGGGAGCATCTAGAACCTGTACATAAAAGGCGGCTAAATCCTGCCGCTCAGTGTCGTCGGCTCCTCATGAGCGTAAATAGATGACGTCACTTTTCGCCTAATGCAGCTTCATTCTGGGCATATCAGCTTTCGGATCTAATTAAAGAGACTTGGACTTGAGCATACCTCTGATTGTTCTCGGTGCGTAAGACACGCAGTAGAACGCCAGTATCTCTTGTTTTACCTCACTTTTCACCTAATGCAGCTTCATTCTGGGCATATCAGCTTTCGGATCTAATTAAAGAGATTTGGACTCCAGCATACCTCTGATTGTTCTCGGTGCGTAAGACACGCAGTAGAACGCCAGTATCTCTTGTTTTACCTCGCACAGGTCGACTTTGGAGGAAGTCATGGATGGCCCTATCTCACTAGACAACCCAATCCCTGGCATGCTGGAGTCCAGATAGTGGGAGGCAGATAGTGTCTTCGCAGCGGCAGCCACAACGACCGTAACGCAGGCAAATAGCGCTTTCCTGTATAATATACCAACCTAGTATTGAAGCTGTATGTACATAATTTGTAATTAAGCGAATATAAAAACAAGTAAGAACGCTATAGTCAATATTCCGACCATAAGATACTCGTTCTGAGCATTTATTCAATATTCGACACAGTCAAAAGTATGAAACATTGTTTTTTTTTTTTTTGTGGGGTGTTCTCATACAAAACGTTTTCTTACGATTTTGTGTACTATTATTATCCGATTTTAACAAAACTCGGCAAATCGGTTGATTATGTGCTTATACATATACAAACCGAGTTTCAACTAAATGCATTAAAATTTGTGGTACTAACTACCAAACCAAGAAAGAAACGACTCAAATGATGTCATCCATTGAATCTCCTTACCAGGGTCCTTCATTCCAAAAAGTCTTTTCCTTTGTTAATACTGTAAATAATATACATTGGCTCATATATGCGACATAAATTCTATATATGTATCACCTGTGATCAATTGTACTTCTGCTTAATTGTAAAACTAGATTAAGTTGCTACTAAAGTTAGCAGAAAATCTGTTTAAATCGATACATATACGGACGGACGTGATTAGATCGACTCGGCTGTTGATGCTGATCAAAAATATTTTTTATGGGGACTTAGACGCTTATTTCTACGTGTTACATGCTACATGCATTTGCACGAATACAATATACTCGTTTACTCTGCTACAGTTGTATACTATTCACATTGTAAATATATAACCGATTTAGATCACATCTGGTCGGTGGGCGTGTGGTTACAAGGGATACAAGACGAATTTGTTTTAATTTAGATGAAAACAAAGGTTATGCTACTGTGTATTCCGCAACAATCGATTATATGGTAGCTATATGATATAAAACTCCGATCCTCCGATCCGATCAAATGGATACAAACCGAATTTGATTTGATTTGGATGGAAAACAGAAAAGTTTTGCTACTCAGTGTTCATTCCGGAAGAATCGGTTATATGGTAGATATATGTATGTAGCCATGTCCGTCGTGTCTGTCCGTTTAAACATCTAGATATCGGAGACTATAAGAGCTATAGTTACTAATTTTGATATGTAGACTCTTCTAGTGTTTCGTCAGGTGAAGTTTGTTTTAAAATTATGCGACGCCATTTCCCATAAAAACCTCGCACAATTGTACTTGAAATTCTGTTTGTATATAAGCACATAGTCTTTCGATTTGCCAAAATTCATTAAGATCGGATAATAATTGTAGACATAATCATAAAAAAACCTTTTGTATGAGAGCACCCTACTCCCAGAGTGATGTTGCATACTTTTGAGTGTATCGAATATTAAATTGATGCTGAGTACGAGTATCTTATAGTCGGAATATTAACTTTAGCGTCCTTACTCTTTTTCTAACACAAGATACCCATTTATATATCAAATATCAATTTAAAATCGAAAAAATAAAATGTCTGGGTAAATACACTTATCACTTTATTTTGATGCACCTAAAACAAATGCCAACTATGAAAGCTCAAATAAATAGATCAAGCGAACTAATAGTTATCGGGAAAACATAGAATATCGTCGTGATTTTTAAGTTTAAAATTTGACTTAAGCCGAGCTAAATTGGTAATTTCGACCACTGTGTGCCATTTTAATTTTAAATTTACTTTTGAAACATGTATTATTCTAATTTTTTTATGTTAGTGGGCTCAAGGTCATAACTTTTGGATTCCTTTTACCGTTATGGCTGTTTAAATTCAGTGAAATGTGGCTGAAGTCACGGAATCCATCCCACGGACTGCTTAATCAACGACTGGTGATAAAACAATTCAAACTTTTTCTCTCACTGTCGACCTTGAGCTTACTAACACAAAAAGTTGAAAGTTCATTAAATTTTTTATTAAAGGTCTTTGTTCACCTACATTGATAAATTAAAAAAAACTTAAAATTAATGGCAGTTCCTTCAAGGCGATATAAATAGAGTAAATCTTATATTGAAAGAATTAATTATTATATTTATTCGCTTAGCCGAGCTCAATTGATTATAATAACATATTAAGTATATTGTTTTCATTACAGTCTTATGATCGACAACAAAAAAACAGAAAATGTTTATTACTTCAAAAAATTATAAATGATTCTCATAATATTGATGATTCACAACATGTGATGGTTGAGCCACCGCCTTTTGATATCTACCTGTGCGACAACTGTGATGCGGAACTATATTCTAAGGAAGCAATCTTGGTAAGAAATATATATCCCCTTAATTATTTTAAATAAAGCCTAAACGCAACCATACCACTCAGCAAAATTAGTTTGGATTATTTTTCACAACTTTCGACGTGGATTATGTCGACAAGAATGAGTCAATGAACTCAGTTCTTTATATGGCGATAAAACATCTTCAAATGCCACAGTATATCGCTAGTATAGTGAATTCAATCATGGTCGAGCTCAATGAAACTCGGTTTATATTTGCATAAGCACATAATCTACCGGTTTGCCAAATTTCATTAAGATGAGATAATAATTGTAGACAAAAACGTAAAAAACATTTTGGATGAGAGCACCCGAGTGTGTCGAATGTTAAATAAATGTCGAATATTAAATCTTATAGACGGAATATCGACTATAGCGCTCTGACTTTTTTTTTTTGCTTTTCTTTTTATTATATTTTTATTATTCTTAATGTTATTATTGGGCGCTCTATATAGCGTTGTCGGTTCCTTGGCGCTGACGGTAATGGTACAGGTCTTCCTTCGTACAGGCTTAGTGCTTAGAGTACAATAGTACAATAGTAGAATAGAAACTAGTCAGTGTAGGCAGGAATACATGCGTGGCGGTGGTGGTCGATTTTTGCGCGCATTTTTTACTTATTGTTGTTGTTGCTGGCTCATAAATTATTGGAAATGTTTTGCTTATAACAGTTGGGTTTTGTTTCCGCTCATTTGGGTTTTGCTTCCTTCTGGGCTTTGGCAGCCTTTTTGGCTGCCTCTCCTCTAGATTTCGACGGCATTATTATTTTATTTTTAATTAATTTCACTGTATTATGTATTATATTTATTCCACCAACAGCGATGCACATATATTGAGTTTATTCCATTGAACACAGTAGTGAGTGAATCAGTATTATATCTGAGCTTACTTGGTAACTTAAAAATCGTATTTAAGTCTTATGTATGAGCTTGTGAAGGTCTACGTCACATCTGATCGGTAGGTGTTTGGCTTTTTCCTTTAATAAAAAAAAAATGCGGTTTACTTTGTGCCTACATATTTAAAATCGTTATACAAAGAGCTAATTTCCAGGAAAAGCTCATGGCTAGCATAATTTGAGAAACACTGCAGTAGATATAAAGGCAGGTAGTTCCTAGTGAATCTAAGGGGAATGTTAAAATTTAGGCGAGCTAAAAGCTCAGGAGAATCCATTGTGCCATTAATCAGCTGGCCCACAAACATCACACCGTGACAGACCCTATGATTTAATCATCCATACACACTTACATTTCAGTCATTAGTTTCAACTGTACATACACTCCCTGTCACTTGAATAGGCCATCCCTTGATTCTGTTTTCTATCGCCATTTATTTTAAAAAAAATCGGGAATATTAGGGCCCCGAATTTTGCGTCACTTGAATAGGACATGCATATACGCGTGCACTTAGCGTGTTGCGTAAAACTGGGCAGATGCGCTTCTTCAAGCGGGTCATTGGGTGACTTTCTCTTTATTATTTGTTTTCTACATTTAGCATCCTCTGAAACATCCTCTGCTATTAAATTTTTCCATGATTATTACCAATAAGTCGTTACGATTCTCTTTATCTACGGGTATGTTGCAGGAATCAAAAGCGGCAGCAAAGAAAGGCAAAAGTAATTGTCGGTTTAACATCGACCCCTTTTGACCGTCTCGAAATGTTGGAAAATTTTGTTCAAACATTTTTATCATAATCAAACAATCTCGATCAATATTGTAATGTTTTGCTGTTGGAATTGCATTACTAATTTCTCAATTTGTTGCAGTTATCATCAATAGTTTTTCATTTTAACAAAAACGTCGCTAAGTCAACACCAAAAATATCAAGGAAGGCTAAATTCGGGTAACCAAACATTACATACCCTTGCAGATTCGGTTGAAACTCGGTCAGCATACATAGAGGGTTCTAAGACTGACACGTTATAAATTTGGTTTAATTCGGATAAAAAACACTTTATATATTATATACGTTATACATTTAGTTTAATTCGGATAAAAAAAAAAAAAAATCGGTATACTAAGAGTTTAATCCGAATCGGTCAGAGATCTATATAATATAGTAGTCCGATCCGGAGCAACTTTGGTCAGCATACGTGGAGGCTTTTAAAACTGACATTTACAGAATTTGGTTCGATTTGGATCAAAAAAAATTTGCAATACTAAGAGTCTATCTAAGAGTCTATCTAAGAGTCTAAGAGTCCATTCCCGGGAACTGTATAATGTAGTAGTCCCATCCGAATCAACATTGGTCATCAAACGTAGAGGCTTCGAAACTGGCATTCACTAAATTCGTAGGGTGTGTCATGCGGGTAAAAAAAAGCAACCAATCTAGCTGTACTAAGAGTTCATTCCGAATCGGTCAGTTATATGATAGCTATATGATATAGTAGTTCTATATACCCAAATAAACTTTTGTCAGCTGACGGTATAGGCTTCTAAAGCTGGCATTTACCAAATTTGGTTCAATTTAAATTAAAAAAAAAAAACTATGTGACTGTACTAAGAGTTCAGTCCGATTATGATATATGAGCAACTTACAGCAGAAAGATGGGTATTGTAAAAAATTCAACTTATCAGAATATCAACAATGCTCTTTATATATGTATATATGCAGTATCTGCTGTTTTTTTTTAGTACTATGGCCCGACTCACAGCAATAAGGTGGCCAAAGCTGCTGATATACATTAAAACATTCAAACTAATGCTAAGTGACTGGCTTTGCGAGCAAAAAATACCCCACTAACACTACTTATTTCGGGGGATAAATCATAATATGACGAACAGATTAACAATAATGGCTCATGGCGGGAGTAGTTTGAAGAAGACTGACGAAAATGCAGAGGCCTGTAATTTCTAAGAATCTTGGTGGAATATTAATATTTAGGCGAGATAACAGTTCAGGTGAATTAATTTAGTTGTACGCAAACATTGCCCCATGCTAGATAAGGATGGAATTCGTTGTTATGGATTCCAATTCAAAACGCGAAGGGCAAATAAAAAAAATTGTTTTTGGACAGATTCGATCAGATCCTGATAAATGAGATACTGAGGACTCCATACGCAAGAGCAGTACTCAAGAACTGGACGAACAAGCGCTACATAAAGGGTCTTGGTATTGTGCGCGTCATTAAACTCTTTGGACCACCTCTTGATAAATCTTAAAATACACCTTGTTTTGTTAACGAAGATGGAAATATGCATACTGAAGCTGAGGTTGTGTTTGTATAACACACCTAGGTCGTCAATGGACACTGTGCGATGAAGTTGACTCATTCCAATACAGTAAGATGTAATGGTAACATTAGCCCGAGAGAAAAGCTTTACCTTGCACTTAGTATGGTTAAGATTTAATAAGTGAGTTGTGCACCAAGATCTCATCAGATTGATGCCATGCAGTAGCATATGCTGTGATAAGTGTTGTATTAATTTATCCATTTGCTTCTTTATTATTTATTAATTCTCATTTCTGTAACAATATTATGTTAGCCGAAAGCTGCGGGCTGTGCTGCTAGTCAAGTCTTTAGCAAAGCGACTACTTTATGTATTTACTCACTCACTCGCTCTCTGACTTTCGCTCAAGACTTCTGCTCTTTTTCCCAATCACCCTTATAATGCTAGGCGGGGATCATTAAGTACCCCCCTTGTAAACCCTTCTTTTGCCACGCCTTCTGATTCGCAGACCAATCCCGACAGTAGCTTTCCTTCTGTTGTAGCAGCTCAGACTGGACCTCTTATTGGCATTCCGAAGTCGGTCTTTATTTCTAGACTAGATTATACTAGATTAGATTATATGTTCAGGCCAAAACGAGATTAGATAATTAGAGGAGTAAGGTAGAAGAGTGTAGGTTTAATGTCACGCGCAATATAGCTTCGTTCAGGTCAAAGAAGATATGACCTGAGCACCTGGTCGTAAAGGAGTCCTTTGCCAGAATTAGAAACCGGATACCGATAAGACTCGCTACAGCAGCATAATCTGTATCCTTTAATTCTGTTTCACAAAACTATTTTCATCTCCTTTTTCTTGCCTACCTAAATGTAAGAGACCTCAATTCTGAACTTTCTAGACTCTGCTCTGATAGCCATTCCTTCGAATTTCAAATATTGAACTTTACTGAAACTAAGTTGAAGCCTGATTTTTTCGACTTGGCAATTTTTCCTAATAATTTTACCGTATAAAGATTTGATCGTAGTGGTGTACTGATTTTCTATTAATTCTGGTCTTTCGCCAGAACTAATTCCGTTTAATTTGTATAATGAAATTGATTTTATATGTGTTCAAGTATATCTTAAATGTTTTTCTCTCTTTATCACTGCCTCTTACATTCGTCCTCGTTCCAAAATTTCTGTTTACATAGATCTTAATGCTATCCAGTCTGTCGCGTCAATGATGTCTGACAGAGATCAATTGGTTGTCCTTGGTGAGTTCAACGTCAGTAATATTTCATGGTCTTCTGTGACCGAGTTTATTGACGGCCTACTTAAATTATTCTTATCACAAGTTTATTTTGTAGCAAACTCATTGAATCGCCTACTTGATTTGTTGATTGAGGTTAGTCCAAATTCATAAATGGTAGTGTCCACGCACTCCAGTCCAAATCCAGTCTCAGTCCATATGGTTGGATAACGCTGGCTGGCTGGCCCAAATGCAACTCCCCAAACTGCTGTTTATAATGTTGCCATCAACGGAACCAACGGATTCATTGAAGGCACCCACTAGCTGACATTTATTTTCGTTATACCCTTTGGCGGTTATTAAAAGCAATTATATGCAAAATTATCTCTCATCTATTAACACATACACAGCTTCAAATACTAACTGCAGTCATGTGTGATGAGTGTGCATGATAAACACTGCAGCTGCTATTGATGCATGGAGATATGCTGCTCTCTGTGACTGTGTGTGCAGTTGTTATGTTGTTAGCTGTTGTAGTTAGCTGTTGCGAACATTTTTAAGCGCAGACCAAACACTCACTGAATTTGATATTTGTTTCTGACCCTTTCATTTTAGGTGTCACAAAAGCTAGTCCGCTTTTACTTCCTGAAGATCGGTTGCTGCAGTACCGCATCTTCTAACTTTTCGGCTAAAACATATTCATTTCAAAATGCGGATTTAGCTTTTCCTAGTGAAGTCATTCTCTTCAAGTCATATTTGTACTGATATGGACAGTGCAGTAGATTTCTTTTATTCTTAATTCAGTAGTCCAGTTAGGCTTAATACGCCACATTGGATTACCCCACAGTTGCCTAACTTGAAAAATATTAATTCTAGACTCTTTAGGAAGTTTAAGAACTCTGGAAGGTCCTCGGACTACTCGGGCCATATTCCTGCTTGTTCAAGGTTCACTGTGCGTAATTCTGAGTACTAAAAAGTCTATTTGCATTGCTGTAGGGTTACATTTTCTCAGGATCTTAAACAATTCTATAACTTTGTTAATTCACAACGAAAATCATCCGTCCTTCTCTAGACATCGCGGATTGGTTTGCAGAATTTTTGCAAAAAAACATATTCCTCTCTTAAGTACGGGTCCGATCAGATATATCCTTATAACTTACAATTCTAATAACATCTCTTCTCTAATTACGGAAAGTTCATTGCTTAATGTACTTAAGTCCATTAAGCCTAACTTTTTTCCTGCACCTGATTGCGTTCCTGTGTGTAATCTCAGATGCTGATGCGCTATGCAAGCCGATTTGGAAGCTTTTTCGTCTTTCCCTTCTTTCTGGGAGGAGTCGTTTATTATTCCTCTACAAAGGCTGATGTCCAAAACTACAGAGGCATATCAAAACTGTCTGCTTTTCTTAGGGGCTACCAGCTTTTCTTTAGGGCTACCACCACTAATCTGTTAGAATTTTCTTCTTTTGTTATACAAGAATTTAAGAAAAAAAAGGCAAGGTGACGTCATCATTTATACTGACTTTAGCAAAGCATTTGACTCTGTAAATAACTATTTATACATAAGTTTAATCTCCTTGGCTTCCCATCCTATCTTCAAAGATGGTTCAGATCGGATCACTATATCATATAGTGCCATATAACCGACCGATTCGGAATGAATTCTTAGTACAACAAGCCTCCTCGTCTGCTGACCAAAGTTGATCCGGATCGGACAACTATATTATATAGATCCCCAACCGATTCGGAATGAACGATTTTTTGTTTGGTTTTTTAATCGAATTGAACCAAATTTGGAACTATGCTGACTGAATTTCATTTTCAATTTGGTATAATTACAACAATTAAACGATCTTTAATTTAAAAAAAAATAAGTCTCTAGCTGTGAGCATTACAAAAGAGAATCAAGGGATTGCATCTTTAAGTGTCAGGGAGTGTATGTACAGTTGAATCTAATGATTTAAATGTAAACTTGTGTATGCATTATTAAATCATAGGGTGTGTCACGGTGTGGTGTTTGTGCACCAACTGATTAATGGCACAATTGATTCTATTGGGCTTTTAGGCCGGCTAAATTTTAACATTCCCCGTAAATTCAGTAGGAACTGCCGCCTTTATATCTACGTCATTGTTTCTCAAATTATGCTAGCCATGAGCCTTTCCTGGTAATTAGCTTTTCGCATTACGAATTATAGAGTGTGGTAGCGTGTGTTCTGCCCGCAAAACAATTCTAATCTATTTATCTTAGTTAAGAATCTCCATGTCCGCATCTCTGTCCACTTAAGTTGGAAAGAAAAGGTAGTTTTGATTACTGATGAGTGTTACCTAGTGTAATCACACATTGTACTTGGAGTATCATATTAAGTTTAAATTTTACTTGGTAAATAAAAGCAATTTGCAGTTGTAAGTATAAACCACTTAAAACACATCCGTTTCGTTCGGCGGAAAAGCCATTATTTTCATTCTTTTTTATTGTACAAGTGTTTGTATTTGTATGTGCAAGTGTGTGCTTAGTCTATGTGTATGATTGGTGTTGCTGCTGGTGCCTAGTATGCTGCTAAACCTCCTCCTATGCTGCTGGCTCGTCTGCTGCTGAAGTGCCATAAGCGTTTTTCCCTGCTTTTGCCGAAAAGTCGGCGCCATAAGCACCCGCCAGGGATTGATCCTCGGGCTTCTGCTCATCCACATCGTGTGATGCATCGCCGCTGGCATCTCACTCAGGCGAGCTGCCATGACCGCTCTGCTTCCACTTATGGGTAAGCCCAAGCTGCTCAGCCGACCTCGTAGTTGCTCCACAGAGTATTCGTTGTATCAAAGAGGAACAACAATTTTTCTTTTTCCTGTAGTTTTATTTTCTTTTCTTTACTTAAAAGTTGTATTGTTCACATCGATTGTTTATTTATTAATCGTGTGGGCTTTTTGATTCATTTCACACTTCTGAATAATTGTAGGCATAAACCACAGTAAAACATCCATGTTCCCGATGATGTTCCGACATCGATGATTTCCATTCTTCCTTAGCCTAGCTTCTGCTTATGCTTTTGTTCAAATGTGTGCTTAGTCTATGTGTGTGATTGGTGTATTGGCTACTAACTAGATAGCATCGTGTTCCTTGCTACTATTGCAGTTTACATGGTTGTGCTGCTTACTGATTTTTTACTGATTTTTTGCGGGCACATACATTACGACGCAATATTGCGAACACGAGACCTGTGTGGCAAAAGATGGATCCCTGTGCGAGTGCGAGGGAGATAACAATAGTTTCTCAAGAAGTCGGAGCGGTGTAAGCACACAAGACGCAAAGGGCACAGGCGCTATGAGTGATTTCGGCGCGTAGCAAGCTAACAGGCTAAAAAGGAAAATAGCCGATAAACCAACGGCAAGCTTAGCAGATTGAGCGGAGCGAGCGGAGGGAAGCGTCAACACTTATAACACGAGACGAGGTGTTGACGACAAAAGAGGGGTAAACAGAGCCGACATGTAGTTTTCGTTGACAGAGGCGATCGTTAATATATTCGACAACGAAGTTGAAATGATTATTAATAATACTAACAGATCGAATCAAGGCTATAAGACGAATAATTCGACTTATTTAAGATTAACTGCTTTTATTGGATATAAGTTGATAATAATTGTCAATAGGAAATCGGCACGATACAGGTTGAAGAGTTAAATTAGAAGAGCTCAAGTTGCAGACGACAGGATGAAAGTGTGATTTGCAAGATAGAGTGTTAATTCCAGTTTCCAGAATGAGGGAAAAGATGATAGTGATAGATCAGTATTGACTACATTCGATGCCACCGTAGCAAAGACAGCACCCGGCGGAAGTACGAACCAGGTAGAACAAAGATCATAGTTTACGCTAAAAGACGTAGAAGGTAGTGTTTTGTGTGGTGGTTCTAATAACCCTGACATCAATCAATGGATACCAGAATTAGTGGAACGTTCAATCACGGAGGGCAGTGCAGTGGAGTGAAGTACAATTGTTTATTTATGAAATTGTATATTTACGAATGTAATTCTGGAGAATGAGCTTGTGGTTAAGCCGTTAAGTACTCACTTCTTCAGAACTATAATTAAAGAATATTAAGTATGACAGATTCGTTTTCAATGGTTTAGTTGATACTGGAGCAGAGTTGTGACATCGAAATGCAGATAAAACTTCATGTCATTGCAAATGAAGTTATTGAATTCGAGGTTATTTTTTTTTTAACAAAAAGCCTTGAACATGTTTATACATGTAATATACATATTTCTAAAAGTGGATCTATATTTGTACTTAGAAACAAGAAATCGTAGAAGATCATCAGGTCTACATAAAGATTAATATTAATATAATAATATGAAGATCAAGATAATAATCGAGGTAGAGATGATAATCGAGGAAAAAAATCAGGATAAAGATGGAAATCAGAATAGAGTTCAAAGCAGAAGTTTCGAAAACGTTCGCAAAAGAGTTACAGATAGATATGAAGATGAGATAGCGATAGAGATGATGAAAGGGACCTTGAGAGAGCTAGATGTTAACAGAAAGGTAGCACATCGTTTTTAGGAAGCGTAATTATCAAAAGATTGGATAAGGGCAGTAGAGAGTATTGTTGAGGAAAAGGCATAAAAGGACTATTCAGAACCACATTTTGTTTAAGGACAAGTTATTTAAACTTAACAGCTCAGATGGAGAATAAGATTATACAATAGCACATAAGCAAGGTAATTTGCCAGAAAAACAGAATAAAATTGAGGGGTTTATTTTATACTAAGTAGTGCGCATAATGTTAAGGAAAAATCAGGAATGTGTAAAGGTTATTTACAACCGACAGATGAGGGTGATAGAGCATAACTTACTTACCACATTGCTCACGAAGGGCCAATGGAAATTACCAAAAAACTGTACATGTAATTACATATCACATATATTGTCTAAGTATGATTGGTTATATTCTACGAGTAGTACAGGTTACAGGCCTTGAAGAAGTAATTAAATGTAAGTTCAGTTAAGACAAATGGCTGATTTTACTTTGTTCGACTAGCTATCCAACAAAGAGAGTGGTCTTATCTCTGCAATTTTAAATATATAAATAAAGCCACGGAACTATTTTTACTAAGCTATATTGTTTGCTTGATACGTGTGTACCTTACATTGAGAAATCTTATAATCCGTGCCGTCCCCCGTGATTTACTAATCGGCTCTCCAACTTGAAAAATATTAAGGGTAGATCTTACAAAATTTTTAAATAAAAAAAAATAAACAAATAAAAATAAAAATACCCCCTTCCCATTCACTATCAGTGAATCGTGTTCCATCTCTACTCCTTTTCTTAGCTTGATCATAGGAATCTTTTCGAAAAATGCGAAAGCAGCTTTTCCAACCACATAAAGTATATATATTATTGATCAGCACGACAAGCCGAGTCGATCTAGCCCTGTCCGTACGGATGTATGAAAATCTAGATCTTAGATACTATAAGAGATAGGAACTTTAATTTTTTTTTGGGAGGCCTCCACTAAATTTTATCCGGATTGGGCAACTATATCATATAGCCCTCATAGAACCGGTTTTTTCGGAATGAACACCAAATGTTTGTTTTTCATCCAAATTGAACTTAATCTGGTTGGTATTCATTAAAATTCTAAAGAAGGTCTGTTGACAAAATTCAGATCGAGAAAATGTTTGTGTTTTATCCAAATCGAATCGAATTTGGTTTTTATCCATTTAAAAAGGTCCCACATTCACAGACACAATTTTATTCAGAACAGACACCATATTATATAGACCCCATATAATCTTTCCGGAATGCACACCAAATCTTTGTTTTTCATCCAAATCGAGCCAAATTTAGTTTAACTGTATTTAACTGTCGAGCAAGCGCGACTTTTGCGTTCTTACTTGTTTTAAATAACCTTACCTCATGCTGTAAAAATAGCTAAAGTACTTTTGTATGCTGACGATGTGGAACTATGTGTTTCATCTGACATAAACAGTAAACAGCTGTAGCATGTGCATATAATGAGTAAACACTGTAACACGCAGTTGTAATGTTTATGGAAGAACACAATGACCCAAAGCATTCTCCAAGTGCAAATGTAATAAGAGCATCCACAAGTGTGAAGCGCGCTCAACGTGAAAGGTCGACTGACTAAAGCCAAATCCTGTATTTTTTTCGAGTATCTTTTCATTTATTTATATAATTATCGACAATGATCTGTCAATGTTAAAAACTAAAGTAAAAGAAAAACTAAACTAAAAGAGGACATATTAAGATTAATACATTAAATTTAGGCACTGTTTGAAACTCCGGCCAATTTGGGTTTCTCTTTATTGCTATGGCATAACTCAGCACTCTGGTGGCCAGAGATTTAGACATAGAAAGGCTATGAAAGAAGGTATTTTCTTAGTAAAAGCTTTAATAACTGCGTCAAAAGCACTCTTCCTAACGTATAGTATACTCAGCTTAGTATGCCCTAGGAGACTTTGAACATTTTTAAAGAAAATTGTTAGAGCTTTTTGGAGTAAATGCATTCATTATTGAGTGCGGAGGCACTGAGGATTGAAGAGGTAATTCAAAAAGGGTAAAAGGCAGCCACAATTGAAATGAAGCAATCTCTCGCGCGTGCTTGAAGTTTAATTTATATAAACCAATATCATTCGGTGTTGCGTGATTTAGCGTTCAACAATTGTGGGATCTAACCATATCTTCGGTTAGATTTGCAGTTACGCGGAACACAAATATAGATTTCGTGGAAGGAACGGCCAACAGCACAGCAAGCTCTGGTGTGCTATTCGGTGCAGCAGGAGGCACAACTGCCGTGAGTAAGATGTTAGAAGCACCGACGACATGCGTAACGGCATCAATAGCGATAATATCGCCAGTACCGGCAGTATCCTCAATGGCGGCAGCATCGGCAGCGGCAGTAGCAACGGCATCTGGAAATATGGTAGCAGCTTCAGTAGCTACAAAAGATACATATGAGGGCAATGACGGCTTCGCAACATCATGAATAGCAAGATCAGATGCAGTATGCTAATTCCCTTTGTATTGGGAATTTGAAACGTTGGATTCATTATGAGTTAGCATCTGGTTAGCATTATAGTAATCCGTCAGGTTATCCAACACTTTGAGTGATCTAATGTTATCATCGGTTTCACGAAACTTAGCTTGGAGAGCTAAGCCCGCAGATACGGATTGAAACAGTAGATTAGTCTGTCTTATAAAAGTCCTCATGTCCATAACAACAGTCCTACATGTGTAGCCATGTCCACATCAGGCTAATATTTTCCTGTATCAACTCAGACAAGCGACCAGCGTTATGGCCAAATCCAGAATAAATTGAGTTGGATCGAAAACTGTTTTAAGATACTGTAATTAGTCGCGGAGTAAGTGGAGAGTTGTTATTAGATGTATATCACTTTGAATAAGAGATAACAAAAGATAAACAAAAACAATGACAATTTCCGAAAATCTCAGACGCAAATTGTAATGAGCGGGAGTTATTGCATACAACAACAGTTTAGCAAAGCAAAATTGCAAGTACCCTTACTTTGACAAGAAATCGTGAGAGTTAGCAAAGTGCATATGACACAAGTATAGAGCGTAATGCAGCCTCACAAAAACACAAAAAAGCGCAAAGAAATTAAAAAAAAAAATTGAAAGGCCCTAGAACAACAATAGCTTGAACCAAAGCAAAACTGCATGTACAATGTGTTGTAAAGCCTTAATAAACAATAGTCACTGTCTATGTAGATTTGAACATATGTTTATTCGAAGGTAGTAACTTGAGTTGCCTAGAAAATTAGCTTTTTAAAATTAATTTCCCCGCCTTGCTGCAATACAGCTAAAAACCAAGCGGAGCAATCAAAGGTTCGACCGAACGCGACGAAAACTGGCTGTGCACATACTACTCTTTACTACTAAATATATATAAATATGTAAGTAAATACATAAAGTAAAGTCGCTGCTCTGCTGCCGACTTGACTGGCAGCTCAGCCCGTGGTTTTGGACTAAAGACATATTGAATATTGAAATATTGAACTGCCATCAGAAGGTTGGTTTATAATTAGACCCGATAATTTAAATGTTCCGATTTATGTACCAACAACGTACAGTTTCATATTGCTACCTCCAAGATCTCAAGTTGATCGAGAAGTTGAGCTAACTTCTAGTGAAGATATAATCCAAAATCAGGAAATCCAACTTGGTATTTATGTTGCAAACCCCACTGCAGCGCACATAACTAGATTATTTAAAAAGAAGGTTCCTTTTGAATGGACAGTTCAATGCCAAAACGCATTCCAATATCTCAAAAATAAGCTCATTCAACCCTATTACAATACCCAGATTTGCACAAAGCTGATGCAAGTAAGCAAGCTTCTGGAGCTTCAAAAACATAATGGATTCCAACTCCCAATATCATATACAATACGCACATTTATGAAAATAACTAAAGTACAAATGAAGAAGAATTAGCAGCAACTCATTGGGCAATATTACATTTTCGATCATATATTTATCGCAAACACTTCACAGTGAAAGCAGACCATAGACCCCTAATGGTCAATCACAGCTCTAAAAAGCATGCGTCTTGAGTTAGAAGAATATGACTTCACAGTTGAATATCTAAAGGGTAAGGACAACCTTTTGGCAGACGCACTGTCAAAAAAAAAAAACTATAAAAGAGTTAAAAGAATTAAACATAATCATACTTAAAGTCACTACAAGATATCAAAGTAAACAGAAAAAATCCTGCTCAGAAAATGAATAAGTATATATGCCTTCTCAGCTCAAAGTCTATGAAGTCATCAAAGTAGTGACCTTGCGAATAACCATTCTTAAATTTATTAAAACGTGGAAAAAAAGTCCAAACTCAAAATGGCACTGAGTAAAAACTTGTTTGATGAAATTTCTATCAATCGTTTTAAAAGTTCAATAAACATTTAAAGAATCAAAAATAGCGCTACTCAAGCCGGGATACTGTTTACATAACATTACTATTCAATACAAGGATGTCATACAAGAATAAATAAAGCGTTACCAAAAGATAAAAAGAAAAAACTCGTTATATCGATGGGTACATAAAAAAATGTCATAAATACAAAAATACTGATGAACATAACGGAAACATCAATATATGCTTTCGACAGAGTGATATCACTCTAGGCCCTATGACAAAATCAGAGATTGGAAGTGATTATGCGGTTACCTTAATATGTGATTTGAACAAAGACATTACAGTTGCATTGCCAAAGCTATAAATTAAATTCTTTATTCTAAAGTACGATGCAATGAAGAATACAGAATACAATAATTCTATTAAAAGATTGTTGTTGATATTCAGATACTGAGGTTCCTTATAAGACACCTATAGTTTCTGAGTATATGAAACCGTGGTTAGACCCGTCCGGGCCGGTGTCGTTTGCAACAAGAAGCCATCGGCTTTGAGTGAGCCGATAGAAGTGTTATCTGCAAATGACATGCGCATTCCATGCCATTATATTTAAATGTAGTTCTTGGTCTATCAATAAAAGCCTGATAGTACAGCTACAAATGGTTTTGTCCTTCTGTAAGCAAAGTGTGCAAACAAAACCTTTAATCCCTATGGATATAGTTTTTAGGGAGTAGTCCGAAATATACGTTAGTTTCAGCCGATCCTGAACTACTTTAAAAGGTCTTCTTATGGATCGTAATTGGTGGGAGTTGGGTGTGGGTTCAGCAGCCTGATTCTCTGGCGTTGTTTGTTTATTATTTGGATTTGTTTATGTTTTGTTTATGTTAATAACTCGCGAATGTGTCCGATACGGCAATGCAGCGACTTTGTTTCTGTGACACCCGCACGCTTTGGGAGTTTGTGAACGACAATATATCAAATTTATATAATTAAATCTTTTACAATATAGTAATAAATATTTTTTTTTACCATTTTCTTTACAGGAACACGAAAAAATATGTAGCATAGATGATGTTATATTTTGCGACTCTCCCGAACCGGAATACAAGCCTGAATGCAAAACTGAAAACAATGAATTGCGAAACGCGTTCCTACTAAACTTTAGTCTTCAACCTAGATTTACTGATTACACCCAGATACAAAAAACTCACTTAAGTAAAGATCAATTGATTATGGAGACATCAAACCGAGAAAGACGCATATCGTCACGAAGGAATCGAACTATACATTCATTAAATAGATGTTCATTTATACCAATATCATCCCCGGCCGGGCAACATATACTGAGGTCTATGAAACAAGCAATATCATTTGAATATGTCTTTGAAAGACAAGAGCGCTTAGATCGTTTTTGTTACACGCCATTAGCGCTAAAATCAGGATGCAAACAAAAACTATTTGAAAAAAAATCTAGCCCAAATAATATTCATTGCACTTTTAAGAAATCCCATGAAAATAGTTTGCATATTTATTCTTTTCCACGCCGTCAATATGTTCAACGCAGAGATACTATCCAAAATTTTTTATTTCTAAATTCTCCATTAATTAAACAGTGTCGACCAATTTCGATCAGACTAAAAAAATTGTCTGAAAGCATAACCGGAGAGCAGCAAATTCAAATAAATACGAATCTTAATATCAGATTGACACGCGATACTGCACTTAATTCCCAATGGAGAATTTCACCTTCAACTGAGGTTATTGTTGACACAATTGACTTGTGTTCGTCTGATGATGACGATATGAGCGATGAATCTGTTTTCACTCCCCAAATACTCAACATTGATGCAATTTCTTTAACGTCTGTGGCACATAATGATGAAATTTTTGCTAGACGTGACAATTTAGTTCAGCGTGAATATTCTTCACTATCAAGTTATTCATCATTAGCAGAGGATAACTCCATTAAACCTCTACAACAATCAGTATACATATTTTCAAATTATAGGACTAATTCAGTTTTTAACCGGAATCAAGAATATTCCAATCCAGATCACTCGATAATTAGATCCGAGAATACTTTAAATACATTTGCTAACTCTTTAGAACACCCAAAGGTTTTTAATCAGGAAAATTGTAGTTTGTCAAAGAAAATAACTATTGCGGACTGGTATAAACATTCTGCGAATACAGAAAAGAGAATTGTCAAGCATGATAGCATTTCAAATAAAAACCTTTCCAGCGTACAGCCTTTTAATTCTAAGGGACGAATTATTTCAATAGATCTAACAACATAGACATTTAAAGTGAAAAAAATAATTCTGTAAGCGAAATACATGTTGTTATTTTGTACAAAAAATAAATTTACCACTTTAACTTAATTGTGTGTTGTTTTGACATTGGGCAACAGCAGAGTAAAGGGAATATATAATATTCTAGTATATGTAAGTATTATGGAAAATGAGAAAGGAAGGCAAACTTCGGGTAACCGAATCTTACATACCCTTGCAGAATGAATCGGTTGAAATTGGGTCAGCATACGTGGAGGCTTCTAAGACTGACACGTTAAAAATTTCGTTTAATCCGAACTGGACGTAGAGGCTTTTGAAGCTTACATTAACCAAATTTGGTTTATTTGGATAAAAAAACAACCAATTTTCCTGTACTAAGAGTTATATGGGAACAATATGATATAGTGGTCCAGCTTAAAGCAGAAACAGATCGACTCGTCTTGTGATGCTGATCAAGAATATATATTTACTTTATTGGGTCGGAGATGCTTCTTCTATGTGTTTCAAATATCGTGACAAAATTATTGTATTAAAGGGTATAATAAGCGTTTCCGTCAAGAATGCTCTTACGAGCCTATCCTAGTATGCATTGGTTATGCTTTTGGTAAGCCTTCATATGAGCCTTCGCTCGCTTTCTCAGTTTCGATTTGGATTTTTTAATTTTTTTTCTTAATTTCGCAACTTTTCTGGAAGAACCGTTAGTTTACATCAATTACATTATTTACTTCCATTATCAAACTTATTTATGTTCAGTAAGCTTATAAATTTAACCAGCATTATAAAGATGAAGATTATTGTAATTATTTTACACTATGCTTCGCATACACGCATGTATTTCGTCTTTCACAATTATGTACTCTATTCTCTTTATACTTATCTCTTAAGGTTCACATTTAATTTTTACCATTCATTGTTCAGAATTTTTTCCCTGTTCCCGTGCATATTCTCAGATTCAGCGCTGATGCGTTATGCACGCCGATATGGAAACTTTTTGATCAAAACTAACAAGTAAGAACGCATCGGTCGAGCTTGCTCTGTACCTAATAAACCTCTATAAAGTATAGCAAACCGCTGTTGATCAATTTCGGACAAATTCGGACTTGGGGTCTTTTAAAATTAATACAAACCAAATTTGGCCAGATTTTTTTTTTATGAAAAACAAACATTTTGTGTTCATTCCGAAAAAACAGTTATACGAATGTCCAATCTGAAAAAGATTTGTCTGTAAAAGTGGGGCCTGCTACAAAAATTTTGCATTCATTCCTAAAAAATCGGTTCTATGGGGGCTATATGATGTAGTTGCCCGATGTAAATAAAATTTGGTGAACAAAAGTGAGGCGATTACATACATTTCGCAAACTTAATATATATAACCTTGTACCATAGCTACAGGTTATAAAAACTATAGGACATATTAAAACTGTTCGCTATTCCTTTGACGGTTTGCTATTCCTTTGACGGTTTGCTATTCCTTTGGCATTTTCAAAGCTTATATATTCACATTGAAATTATAGAACAAAAGTTGAATTTAACTTAATTTTCATCTTTGCGAGCCTTTAAGTAAAAGCCTGTCCTTTAATATGATTATACTTGTACTCTAGTATGCTGCTGCTGTGCGTGTACTTTCTGAACCAATCTATATTCATTTATATATATAAATGAATGTCTCTCCTTTACAGGAGCCTAAACTGGCGCCTAAGCGATGTTTACGAATACGGACCAGTGGGAGGTCAAGTGCTAAATATCGTTTTGAAACGTGCACTTCCCCCTCATATAGGCGATAATCAAAATTCGTCATATCAATGAAATTTTTATAGTATAGTAATATCAACTAGAGGAATGTTAAGGGCTTATATCGGTTTGGAAAAATGGGCGTGGAACTGGCCCCTCATAAAGGCGGTAAACAAAATTTGTTATATCTCTGCTCCTATTAGATCGATTGCCAAGCAATTTTTGCAGTATAATAATAGGGGAATGTCAAGTATATACATATTTGGAAAAGCGGTGACCCCTCATATAGGATAGGATACAAAGAAAATGCATTATATCTTTGCATCTATTGGACCGATCGTGCTGATATTTTTACCGTATACTTATAGCGGCCCGGGGAACGTCGAGATATATATCGCTTTGGAAAAATAGGCCCCTTATAAAGGTTAGGCTAAATCCAAGGTTTCCGGAGGCTATCTACGAAGATATTTACCATGTGTTTACTGCGGCAAAGCCTACCTAGAATATACTGCAGTGATCATGCAGATCTGCATATTAAATGGATGCACTTACGCCTTCACTCATTCTTTACTGCGGCAAAGCCTACCTAGAATATACTGCAGTGATCATGCAGATCTGCATATTAAATGGATGCACTTACGCCTTCACTCATTTTGGCTCTGTATGTAAATATGTTGAGATGCTGGTTTTGGTCCACTTTAGCTTTCCAGTCATCTGTGCAGATCCTGGGGTCATGTAGTCAGAGATTCTATGGAGCTATGCCGTAGCCCCGAAGTGATAGGTCGCCAGTCGCTGAAAATCGTTGAGCAGCATTTCGCGCAATATTTTGGACATGAATATAGAGAATGTCGATACCAAGAATTGTCTCTAGTTATGGTTGTTGTTGTAGCAACTTCTTAGCTGCAACGATCAGGACACAGTACTTGTTTAGCATGTATGTTAAATGAATAACGTGAAGAAAGTGAGTGTGATGATGTATGTATGTTGCTTTAAATATGTGTGATGTTTACGTGAATGTGTGGATTTGTGATGTAGATGTGTATTTATAGACACGCGATACTGCACTTAATTCCCAATGGAGAATTTCACCTTCAACTGAGGTTATTGTTGACACAATTGACTTGTGTTCGTCTGATGATGACGATATGAGCGATGAATCTGTTTTCACTCCCCAAATACTCAACATTGATGCAATTTCTTTAACGTCTGTGGCACATAATGATGAAATTTTTGCTAGACGTGACAATTTAGTTCAGCGTGAATATTCTTCACTATCAAGTTATTCATCATTAGCAGAGGATAACTCCATTAAACCTCTACAACAATCAGTATACATATTTTCAAATTATAGGACTAATTCAGTTCTTAACCGGAATCAAGAATATTCCAATCCAGATCACTCGATAATTAGATCCGAGAATACTTTAAATACATTTGCTAACTCTTTAGAACACCCAAAGGTTTTTAATCAGGAAAATTGTAGTTTGTCAAAGAAAATAACTATTGCGGGCTGGTATAAACATTCTGCGAATACAGAAAAGAGAATTGTCAAGCATGATAGCATTTCAAATAAAAACCTTTCCAGCGTACAGCCTTTTAATTCTAAGGGACGAATTATTTCAATAGATCTTACATCATAGACATTTAAAGTGAAAAAAATAATTCTGTAAGCGAAATACATGTTGTTATTTTGTACAAAAAATAAATTTACCACTTTAACTTAATTGTGTGTTGTTTTGACATTGGGCAACAGCAGAGTAAAGGGAATATATAATATTCTAGTATATGTAAGTATTATGGGAAATGAGAAAGGAAGGCAAACTTCGGGTAACCGAATCTTACATACCCTTGCAGAATGAATCGGTTGAAATTGGGTCAGCATACGTGGAGGCTTCTAAGACTGACACGTTAAAAATTTCGTTTAATCCGAACTGGACGTAGAGGCTTTTGACGCTTACATTAACCAAATTTGGTTTATTTGGATAAAAAAAACAACCAATTTTCCTGTACTAAGAGTTATATGGGAACAATATGATATAGTGGTCCAGCTTAAAGCAGAAACAGATCGACTCGTCTTGTGATGCTGATCAAGAATATATATTTACTTTATTGGGTCGGAGATGCTTCTTCTATGTGTTTCAAATATCGTGACAAAATTATTGTATTATAGGGTATAATAAGCGTTTCCGTCAAGAATGCTCTTACGAGCCTATCCTAGTATGCATTGGTTATGCTTTTGGTAAGCCTTCATATGAGCCTTCGCTCGCTTTCTCAGTTTCGATTTGGATTTTTTGATTTTTTTTCTTAATTTCGCAACTTTTCTGGAAGAACCGTTAGTTTACATCAATTACATTATTTACTTCCATTATCAAACTTATTTATGTTCAGTAAGCTTATAAATTTAACCAGCATTATAAAGATGAAGATTATTGTAATTCTTTTACACTATGCTTCGCATACACACATGTATTTCGTCTTTCACAATTATGTACTCTATTCTCTTTCTACTTATCTCTTAAGGTTCACATTTAATTTTTACCATTCATTGTTCAGAATTTTTTCCCTGTTCCCGTGCATATTCTCAGATTCAGCGCTGATGCGTTATGCACGCCGATATGGAAACTTTTTGATCAAAACTAACAAGTAAGAACGCATCGGTCGAGCTTGCTCTGTACCTAATAAACCTCTATAAAGTATAGCAAACCGCTGTTGATCAATTTCGGACAAATTCGGACTTGGGGTCTTTTAAAATTAATACAAACCAAATTTGGCCAGATTTTTTTTTTATGAAAAACAAACATTTTGTGTTCATTCCGAAAAAACAGTTATACGAATGTCCAATCTGAAAAAGATTTGTCTGTAAAAGTGGGGCCTGCTACAAAAATTTTGCATTCATTCCTAAAAAATCGGTTCTATGGGGGCTATATGATGTAGTTGCCCGATGTAAATAAAATTTGGTGAACAAAAGTGAGGCGATTACATACATTTCGCAAACTTAATATATATATAACCTTGTACCATAGCTACAGGTTATAAAAACTATAGGACATATTAAAACTGTTCGCTATTCCTTTGACGGTTTGCTATTCCTTTGACGGTTTGCTATTCCTTTGGCATTTTCAAAGCTTATATATTCACATTGAAATTATAGAACAAAAGTTGAATTTAACTTAATTTTCATCTTTGCGAGCCTTTAAGTAAAAGCCTGTCCTTTAATATGATTATACTTGTACTCTAGTATGCTGCTGCTGTGCGTGTACTTTCTGAACCAATCTATATTCATTTATATATATAAATGAATGTCTCTCCTTTACAGGAGCCTAAACTGGCGCCTAAGCGATGTTTACGAATACGGACCAGTGGGAGGTCAAGTGCTAAATATCGTTTTGAAACGTGCACCTCCCCCTCATATAGGCGATAATCAAAATTTTTATAGTATAGTAATATCAACTAGAGGAATGTTAAGGGCTTATATCGGTTTGGAAAAATGGGCGTGGAACTGGCCCCTCATAAAGGCGGTAAACAAAATTTGTTATATCTCTGCTCCTATTAGATCGATTGCCAAGCAATTTTTGCAGTATAATAATAGGGGAATGTCAAGTATATACATATTTGGAAAAGCGGTGACCCCTCATATAGGATAGGATACAAAGAAAATGCATTATATCTTTGCATCTATTGGACCGATCGTGCTGATATTTTTACCGTATACTTATAGCGGCCCGGGGAACGTCGAGATATATATCGCTTTGGAAAAATAGGCCCCTTATAAAGGTTAGGCTAAATCCAAGGTTTCCGGAGGCTATCTACGAAGATATTTACCATGTGTTTACTGCGGCAAAGCCTACCTAGAATATACTGCAGTGATCATGCAGATCTGCATATTAAATGGATGCACTTACGCCTTCACTCATTCTTTACTGCGGCAAAGCCTACCTAGAATATACTGCAGTGATCATGCAGATCTGCATATTAAATGGATGCACTTACGCCTTCACTCATTTTGGCTCTGTATGTAAATATGTTGAGATGCTGGTTTTGGTCCACTTTAGCTTTCCAGTCATCTGTGCAGATCCTGGGGTCATGTAGTCAGAGATTCTATGGAGCTATGCCGTAGCCCCGAAGTGATAGGTCGCCAGTCGCTGAAAATCGTTGAGCAGCATTTCGCGCAATATTTTGGACATGAATATAGAGAATGTCGATACCAAGAATTGTCTCTAGTTATGGTTGTTGTTGTAGCAACTTCTTAGCTGCAACGATCAGGACACAGTACTTGTTTAGCATGTATGTTAAATGAATAACGTGAAGAAAGTGAGTGTGATGATGTATGTATGTTGCTTTAAATATGTGTGATGTTTACGTGAATGTGTGGATTTGTGATGTAGATGTGTATTTATAGACACGCGATACTGCACTTAATTCCCAATGGAGAATTTCACCTTCAACTGAGGTTATTGTTGACACAATTGACTTGTGTTCGTCTGATGATGACGATATGAGCGATGAATCTGTTTTCACTCCCCAAATACTCAACATTGATGCAATTTCTTTAACGTCTGTGGCACATAATGATGAAATTTTTGCTAGACGTGACAATTTAGTTCAGCGTGAATATTCTTCACTATCAAGTTATTCATCATTAGCAGAGGATAACTCCATTAAACCTCTACAACAATCAGTATACATATTTTCAAATTATAGGACTAATTCAGTTCTTAACCGGAATCAAGAATATTCCAATCCAGATCACTCGATAATTAGATCCGAGAATACTTTAAATACATTTGCTAACTCTTTAGAACACCCAAAGGTTTTTAATCAGGAAAATTGTAGTTTGTCAAAGAAAATAACTATTGCGGGCTGGTATAAACATTCTGCGAATACAGAAAAGAGAATTGTCAAGCATGATAGCATTTCAAATAAAAACCTTTCCAGCGTACAGCCTTTTAATTCTAAGGGACGAATTATTTCAATAGATCTTACATCATAGACATTTAAAGTGAAAAAAATAATTCTGTAAGCGAAATACATGTTGTTATTTTGTACAAAAAATAAATTTACCACTTTAACTTAATTGTGTGTTGTTTTGACATTGGGCAACAGCAGAGTAAAGGGAATATATAATATTCTAGTATATGTAAGTATTATGGGAAATGAGAAAGGAAGGCAAACTTCGGGTAACCGAATCTTACATACCCTTGCAGAATGAATCGGTTGAAATTGGGTCAGCATACGTGGAGGCTTCTAAGACTGACACGTTAAAAATTTCGTTTAATCCGAACTGGACGTAGAGGCTTTTGACGCTTACATTAACCAAATTTGGTTTATTTGGATAAAAAAACAACCAATTTTCCTGTACTAAGAGTTATATGGGAACAATATGATATAGTGGTCCAGCTTAAAGCAGAAACAGATCGACTCGTCTTGTGATGCTGATCAAGAATATATATTTACTTTATTGGGTCGGAGATGCTTCTTCTATGTGTTTCAAATATCGTGACAAAATTATTGTATTATAGGGTATAATAAGCGTTTCCGTCAAGAATGCTCTTACGAGCCTATCCTAGTATGCATTGGTTATGCTTTTGGTAAGCCTTCATATGAGCCTTCGCTCGCTTTCTCAGTTTCGATTTGGATTTTTTGATTTTTTTTCTTAATTTCGCAACTTTTCTGGAAGAACCGTTAGTTTACATCAATTACATTATTTACTTCCATTATCAAACTTATTTATGTTCAGTAAGCTTATAAATTTAACCAGCATTATAAAGATGAAGATTATTGTAATTCTTTTACACTATGCTTCGCATACACACATGTATTTCGTCTTTCACAATTATGTACTCTATTCTCTTTCTACTTATCTCTTAAGGTTCACATTTAATTTTTACCATTCATTGTTCAGAATTTTTTCCCTGTTCCCGTGCATATTCTCAGATTCAGCGCTGATGCGTTATGCACGCCGATATGGAAACTTTTTGATCAAAACTAACAAGTAAGAACGCATCGGTCGAGCTTGCTCTGTACCTAATAAACCTCTATAAAGTATAGCAAACCGCTGTTGATCAATTTCGGACAAATTCGGACTTGGGGTCTTTTAAAATTAATACAAACCAAATTTGGCCAGATTTTTTTTTTATGAAAAACAAACATTTTGTGTTCATTCCGAAAAAACAGTTATACGAATGTCCAATCTGAAAAAGATTTGTCTGTAAAAGTGGGGCCTGCTACAAAAATTTTGCATTCATTCCTAAAAAATCGGTTCTATGGGGGCTATATGATGTAGTTGCCCGATGTAAATAAAATTTGGTGAACAAAAGTGAGGCGATTACATACATTTCGCAAACTTAATATATATATAACCTTGTACCATAGCTACAGGTTATAAAAACTATAGGACATATTAAAACTGTTCGCTATTCCTTTGACGGTTTGCTATTCCTTTGACGGTTTGCTATTCCTTTGGCATTTTCAAAGCTTATATATTCACATTGAAATTATAGAACAAAAGTTGAATTTAACTTAATTTTCATCTTTGCGAGCCTTTAAGTAAAAGCCTGTCCTTTAATATGATTATACTTGTACTCTAGTATGCTGCTGCTGTGCGTGTACTTTCTGAACCAATCTATATTCATTTATATATATAAATGAATGTCTCTCCTTTACAGGAGCCTAAACTGGCGCCTAAGCGATGTTTACGAATACGGACCAGTGGGAGGTCAAGTGCTAAATATCGTTTTGAAACGTGCACCTCCCCCTCATATAGGCGATAATCAAAATTTTTATAGTATAGTAATATCAACTAGAGGAATGTTAAGGGCTTATATCGGTTTGGAAAAATGGGCGTGGAACTGGCCCCTCATAAAGGCGGTAAACAAAATTTGTTATATCTCTGCTCCTATTAGATCGATTGCCAAGCAATTTTTGCAGTATAATAATAGGGGAATGTCAAGTATATACATATTTGGAAAAGCGGTGACCCCTCATATAGGATAGGATACAAAGAAAATGCATTATATCTTTGCATCTATTGGACCGATCGTGCTGATATTTTTACCGTATACTTATAGCGGCCCGGGGAACGTCGAGATATATATCGCTTTGGAAAAATAGGCCCCTTATAAAGGTTAGGCTAAATCCAAGGTTTCCGGAGGCTATCTACGAAGATATTTACCATGTGTTTACTGCGGCAAAGCCTACCTAGAATATACTGCAGTGATCATGCAGATCTGCATATTAAATGGATGCACTTACGCCTTCACTCATTCTGGCTCTGTATGTAAATATGTTGAGATGCTGGTTTTGGTCCACTTTAGCTTTCCAGTCATCTGTGCAGATCCTGGGGTCATGTAGTCAGAGATTCTATGGAGCTATGCCGTAGCCCCGAAGTGATAGGTCGCCAGTCGCTGAAAATCGTTGAGCAGCATTTCGCGCAATATTTTGGACATGAATATAGAGAATGTCGATACCAAGAATTGTCTCTAGTTATGGTTGTTGTTGTAGCAACTTCTTAGCTGCAACGATCAGGACACAGTACTTGTTTAGCATGTATGTTAAATGAATAACGTGAAGAAAGTGAGTGTGATGATGTATGTATGTTGCTTTAAATATGTGTGATGTTTACGTGAATGTGTGGATTTGTGATGTAGATGTGTATTTATAGTTAGAATAATGAAGTGTGGAATTGCAGATGCCTAGTTCACCAAGTCGCTACCCATGCAGAGGCTAAGAAACTGGGCCGCCTCACATAGGTCGAGTGGCACTTATGAAGTGGGATGTGATGTTGTGTGGTGCTGTTCTTCACAGTCTGGGCACATTGGCGATTGGACCGCAATGACACGTTCTCTGTAGCTCTGAAGGAGAGGACACTACCCTGGCCTAAACTGGGCCAGGGCGGTTCTCGACTTCCTAGGTAGGCATCTCTCTTCATTGGCAACCGGAGGAGGCGCTTCAGGATCTCGTTTTTAACGTGAGATGGAAATTGGTATTAGGCCAAGAACTTTAGGGAATGAAGCTCACTGTGCTCTTTTACAAGTAGCATGGTAGCTTCTTCATGCAGATGGTCCTGCGACTTCCTCGAGACAGCCTCTGGCTATGCGGAGTGCGGTTTTTTGGACAGTTTGCATAGTGCACCATCTGTGATGTAGTCCAGACTGTAGCAGCACAATTCAAGACGGGGCATCCAATAGCCTTATAGGTGGTTAGTATGGTTTCTTTGTGTTTACATCTCTTTGCGTTACTTGTGGTGTTGTTAACTCTTCCAAGATAGTACGTGTAGGTGACAAAAGCGATATTGGTTGTTAGGAATCACCGCATCCCGCTGGCTTGCCTGGCTTGAGTATCGGGATGATCCTGGCGACTCAAAATCCCCGGAATGGTAAGCTTTAGCATCGAGAGAATGTATATATCTGTCGGGTAGCTAACTGCGATGGGCCCGATAGCCTTCGACAGTTTGCGTCGGTTGATGTCAGCTTCAACTTCATTGAGGGTGAAGGAGTGATGTGCCGCATCTCTAGGAAGCGACTAAATGTGTCTTCGCACTGCACGGGCAGTCTTCCTTATTTCATTGGGATGCTCCAGGAACTGTCTGTCAAAGTAGTTGGATACTTTGTCTACTTTGTACTGCTGGACGTCATTAAAGATAATGTCCTCAAGTCCCTCATTGGGCGAGATGCCAGAAAGGCCCACCATAGTCTGTTCCAGTTGTTGTAGCCATTTGTTCCGTTTGTACTCGGGGACGAGTTTCTTAAATTCGAGTGAGATCAATTGGATGTCTGGGTCTGCAGGATTTAGACGTTTTTTTCATTTCTCAGGTCTGCTAGCTGGACTGCATTACGTCGGAAGCCTCTCCTAATGATCGATATGTGGTCTTTTGGCATGTAGCGCTTTCTCTTAGTATTGCTCCTCTGAAACTTCGTTCTCCGGCTGTGGCGTCAGTCGAAGAGGGCAGCCTCACAAGCTCCTGCTCCATTGCACATGTGAACTCTCTGCAGATAGCCTTCTTGTAGTTCACATAGGTGCGCTTGGTTGTATCCATGAAGCAATCTTCTTCTTCCACCGTGACCACGATAGGGATGTGGTGAGACATCAGCGCAACCATTGCCAACCACGTCGTCCTTGACAGTCAAACTGCACTGACGAGCTGGCACAATGCGCTGTTCATCTGTTAGGGAAGTTCCTATTTATAGTGCCGTAAGAAGATGTTTCGATTTGGTTGACAACTTTTATGCCTCTAGCATCATTTCCGAGAGGAGAGAACCACGACTTATGATGAGCGTTGAAATCTCCTAAGAAGATTCCCATATTCTGTCCATCGTGACAAATCCGAATTCACTCATCGAGCTGAGAGTGCATGACTAGGTGAGTTCGGTCTCCTAAACTGCTGTGATCTGTATGCATTGTCGATTCATGAAATCAATGATCTCGTCAACCTTGCCACGCAGTCCGTTACAATTGAGTTGTAGGATACCAAACCCACCGGCCTGCACTAATACAGTAATACACCTTACAGTAGAATTGTACTTACCACTGAGAGATATATCCAATGCATGAGACTTGGAGGAAGACCCCAGGTGCTGCTTAGCATCTTCTTATACTCGTACTCTAGTAGAGTAAACGAGTATATTGTACTCTTGCAAATGTATGTAACAGGCAGACGGAAGCTCTAAGACCCTATAAAGTTTATGTATTCTTGATCAGCATCAACAGCCTAGTCGATCTAGCCATGTTCATCAGTCCGTCTGTCCGTCCGTATGAGCACCTAGATCTCGGAGACTGTAAGATTTAGAGACACCCAATTTTGTATGTAGACTCCCATTGTGGGGCGTCAGATCAAGTTTGTTTTTAAATTTTGCCGCGCCCTTCCCGCCCCCGAAAACCTCAAAACTTTATGCCTTCCACTAATTGTAACGCATTAGTTGAAACTCATAATCATAACTCATAAAGCACATAATCTACCGATTTGCCCAGTTTTGTTAAGATCAGATGATAATTGTAGACAGAATCACAAAAAGAATTTTCTATGAAAACACCACAGCCTCAGCAAAAAATTTGTTTTTCATACTTTTTAGTGTTTCGAATATTTAATAAATGCTGAGTACGAGTATATTATAGTCGATATATCGACTATAGCGTTCTGACTTGTTTTATGTCTATAGAGCGTGAGTAGCATTCTTTAATCAGTTTGGTGTAAAGGAGTGGTCCCAGGTATCTTACTTGTGTTTTAGGTTCCAGCTGAGTGTTGCCAATCTTATGGGGATCCATTGCGGTACCTGGTACTTCTTGGTAAAAAGGATATTGATATTGAGTCCGACTTCTTCGGTGTACTCGTGTATCTCCCTTAAAGTTTAGTCCATGATGGAGGTGATGGTTGACGGACATGCTCCCATTATAAGTATGCTTTATTGACGACGCGAAGTCCCAATGTGATGTGATTGCTTGCCGGCGATCCATTATGACCCTATACCCCCCATTCAACTGTTTTTTTTTTTCGGAAGGAATACAACATTTTAGTTTTCATCCCAATCGAACCCAATTCGGTATTAATTTTAGGATGTCTAAACTCCGGATCGGGCCAATATATCATAGAACCGATTTTTTGGAAATTGGCACAAAATGTATGTTTTCCATTCAAATCGAATCAAATTTGGTTTGTATGAATTTTAAGGGGCTTATTACATACAGCGTATTTAACTGTCGAGAAATGTTGACCATTGCGTTCTTACTTGTTAACAAATTCTGCGTTGGGACTAATAAATATTTAGTCGATATTCCGACTATAAGTGAGTGGGGTGCTCTCATACAAAATGTTTTTTTGTTTGTCTACGTGGCAAAATTTTAAAAGAACCGATCTGACGAAACACTAGGGGAGTATACACACCAACTCCAAGTCTTATAGTCTCCAAAATCTAGGTAGGTGTTCATACGGCCGGACGAGAAACAGATGGACGCGCCAATATTTGGTTATTAACCAATAGTCTCTTCATCTTGTATGCGTGTTTATGAAATGGAGTGCAGACCAATACTGTGTTAAGTAAACAACTCAATCTCCATAAGCGTGTTTATACACAAATAAATACAGCAATCGGTTGTGTGTGTAAACGCTAAGAACTTAGTACATGCAGTTAATTGTTTCATAGTCGTTGACGTGGCAAGTTGGGAACAACTAAGCACCAATAAATGATGTTTTTACTGGCATTAGTTCAGATGGTGTTTGAACGATGTGATTTATTTAACTGATCGGGAAGTCGACGTTCCTGCTATTGGAGAACATATTGTTAATGCTAATAACATGGTGTAACTACGAATACTCAAATTGTTAATGCGGGCTGCTGATACGTATATTATATATTAATGCTTATGCTGCTGCTGTGCATGTACTTTGTGAACCAATCTATATCTATATTTATAAATTAAGGTCTGTCTGTTACTGTATACTAATACGTACCAGAGGATAAGATATATATGATAGGATACAAAGAAAATTCATTATATCTTTGCACCTATTGGACCGATCGTGATGATATTTTTACCGTAAACTAATATGGGCCGGGGAAACGGGCGTGGCACCGGATGACCCTCCGAATAGTGCTTTTAGATGTCCTTGAGGATCTTGGTGTCCTTTGTGAAGACAGCCTAAGACAGGACATCCTTATCTGAAGATCTGCACAGTAAATGTATAAACTTAC